>CAUYSK010062369.1:0-84127 GCA_963575035.1 Avahi laniger | reverse complement strand
ATCATCTAGGAAAAGATGCATAGCAAGCTTTATTGATGTTTCATTTACATGAACTGGTATAATCTTTTTTATTGTTGTAAAACACTCATAAAATTTAGCATTTTAACCATTTTAAAGTGTGCAATTCAGTGACATTTAGTATAATAGATTCACAATGCTGTGCAACTCTCACTTCCAGGAAGCACATGAAAAGATGCTCAACATTGTTAGTCATTAGAGAAATGCAAGTCAAAATCACAATAAGATGCCACCCCACACGAATTAAGGTGGGAATAACAATAATAATAATTTTCACAAGAGCAAACAGACAACCTATAGAATGGGAGAAAATTTTTGCATGCTACAAATCCGATAGAGGGAGAAACCACTTTTACATTTAAAAAGAGAGTAAATCTGCTGCAAAGCCTTGTTAACACAGGTATAAAAGACCAGAGAAGCCTAACGTGGACACGGTTATGCAACCTGCAGATAAGCACAGCAGGAGGCTACTGGTACCTTCAGGAGAGAGGGACAGAGGGCTGGTGTGGGGTAGCGGGGACCAGCGTCCTGGCTCACCCAGCAAAACCTGGAACCTTGGAGGACCTATCCAGGAGGCAAGTGGAGGGGGAGAAATACACCAGCCTGCCCCTCCCCCTTCTCAGTCTCCCTCCAGTGCCCCCTTCATTGGCCCAAACTACCAGAATCCAGCTGATGCGGGGGCTGCCAGGAATGGCCCTCAGGGTCAGCAGGAAAGTGCAAAGCTGTGCCACAGAGCCTCTGCCAACAGCGCCCTCTCTAACAGGTAGCTGAGCCCACCTCGTGGATCAAACGAGGGTGAAGGCGTAGATGGGCCGTCCTGATCGGAGGCAGCATGTGTGGATTGGGGAGCGGTTAAATGAACTGGAGAAAAAGGTTCCTCAGTAATTGTTTAAATGAAATAGCGACCGAGAGAACTGATGCCCCCTCTGAGAGGGCAGACGTCACTATGGGAGGGTCTGGAACCAGAGCCAGAGCCTGACATCTTCTCAAAGAAACCAGACCGTGAGACCGATCCAAACACAATAGTCATTTCACACTTTAATATACCCCCGACCTTAATGTAGACTCACTTGTCAATTCTGTGTCAAAATATGAAAGCAAATAGTAGTACATTTAATTGCATATTTATGGAGTCCAGGTCAGGTGGAGTTTTCCATTGAACCAAGCCAATGACTACGTTTCTTATTTGGGGCATAATCTCATATCTCAAAACCAGCTTCCCTCCCATGGCAAGCTAACATCAGTCTTTAAATACAGCTGGAATATCAAACTTAACTCAAAAGGCCAAACTGTATTGTCTAATTCTGGCCATATTTCATAAAAATGGATACTATAAATACAGTGGGGAGAATGGAATAGGGCAAGAGCAGATGATGCAATGCCTATACAATAACCTGAGGGGATACAAACGAGTTCACGTATCAATGTCCGAGCCCCAACAATTGAACAGCTGTGTGCCTTCTCATCCCTGCCCTGGCCTAATCGCTCAGGCTCCGTGTATACTTCTTATCACTCCGGTGATTTTAAGCCTCACCCAAAGATTAGTCTATTTCAACAGATTCTTTCAAATGACTACACTTGCTATAACGTCCTCAGAGAAGATGAATGCTTCTTCAAAACAATAACACTGCTTTTGCGGATGACGGTTACTACCTAATAATAGATCAGTCATATGACTGACTACACACCTCAACTCTCCTCTTATGTCAGTAAAACAAAGAGAAATAAAAGAAGGAGACTTTTCAGCGAATACTTTATATGCTATAACTCATAAGAAATGAAACCCCTATTTATTCATCTCTTTTAGTGGCATGTATTTGTAAGTTGTCTGCTCTATGGTTTATAAATTATTTTAAACTCTTACGCTACTGCTCAAAAATACAAATGTGTGTGTTAATAGTGTAGACTGGGACTATGCTGCTGGTAATACAAGGGAAATTTAACTAGCTTATACATGTTAAAATGTAAAAGCAAAGGAAGTCTTGCTATTCATCTTCTCTGCAATATTCAGACATTCATGAAATTGAAAGTTAATGTACCAGGGACTTTCATTATCTGACCCATTCCATTCTATCTATTAGATTCTCAAAGCACTGGAGACAGAGGACCAATATGTCACCAACACAGGACTGGAAAGGTCACAAAAACGAAGCATCAATAAAGCACTACTTCTGAATTGGATTTCACAGTGCTCAGCAGAAAATCTGTTCCATGGACTCAGAATGTTTATAAGAATGGAACTGACAGCCAGACACAACTTGCAGGAAATTGAAAAGTATTTCTGGATTTAAAAAATTATGTTAAAACTATATTTATACACACAGGAAAAGGGACTATTTGATATGCCCAAGAAGAAAAAAGAAAGAACCCTGCATTGGAACCACAAGGAAGTTTTACAGTCACAGAATTGACTAAAAAATGATTCTGTCTTGTGAAACTACTCTTCTATCTTTCCTTAAGCATTTAGTAAAATATTACATAGGACTTGTAAAATCAATGTGGTTTTTGATACCTTTCCATAAATCACAGTCTAATGTATAATTTAGGGTGTTTATTACGGTTTTGCTGTTTTTACTGAAACACATAATCTTAATTCATTTAACAAAAATTATTCCACCAAAATCCATGATTTCTTTTAGCTCTCTAAATTTGAAATAATTCTGAATACTCAATTATTCAACAAGTATATTTCTGAGATTTGCTGCCTCCATTGTAATCAAAATTAGGTGCTACAAGGATGAAGAGTTAAGTATGAAATGGGGCTTTCCCCTAAATTAGCTGCAGATACAGGAAAATTTGTACAAGGATATAGAGAAACAGCCTAGCTGAGTGGCAGACAAGTTATACAAAGTTATAGGAGGTCTCCAGAGGGGACAATTGTCAAAGCCTGTTGGGGATGGATTGTCAACCAGTGGTTCCCAGATACTGAGATTTCAGGTTCAAATGATTTAAGAGACTAGCATTGAACTGCTATGTTACTAAGAAAATTAAAAACAATACTTCTGTTATTTAAAATCACTATTACTTTATTTTTTAAAAAGACATTCTAACCCTAAAATTTTGAGAGAGCATTATCTAATAAAAATTATCAAATAAATTGAGTTTAGTGACTAGCTCATGGCATTATTATCATTTTTTTACTTTTATTTTGAGGAAGAATCTTTTATGGACTAGGATTCAGGAGCCTTTGCTTAAAGGTAAGCGCTAAGTGTGCATTGCAATACAAAAATATATAAGATAGTATTCCTGGCCACACGAACTGACAGTGAAAGCAAATATTGATGTGATAAAGTCATTAGGTAGTGAAAAGTATGAATTATGCAGTAGACTACATACAAAAGTAATTAGAGTGATCAGGGAGCCCAGTGACCTAGGTCTGGAATGGGGTGTGACTTAGCTAGAGTGGAGGAAGGAAAGGACATTTAGGCAGAGGAAAGATTCGTAGTCAATGATAGTCTGGAAAGAATAAAGATGATGAATGGGTGGGTGGTCACGGGAGCAGACAGATTGTAGGGACAGTTTTATGTTATGGAATATTGGGGAAATTCTCCTAAATGCACTCATGTCAGTAAAATCAATTGGAGTTAAGTACACATAAAAAGACAAGAAAATTCACATCTTTTTTTTTTTACAGCTCTGTCAATAAAAGGAGACAAATATCAGTTTAGATAATAATACAACACGAACTCACTCCTGTCCTTAATATCTTAAAAGAAAATTTGCTAAACATTAAACTTAAAAAAAAATCTTAAGAAAGGGAGAAAAATGCTACAAGAAAATTAAATTTATTTCTATATGTAAAATATTTTTATAAGTCCCACAGGCATGAATTATGTTTTCTTTCTCTTTTTTTCATGACTGAATTATTTTCTCTCTTCTGTGCTTTTCCTACCATATCATACAATCTGACTTAAAATATTTTAATATTTGCATAGTGATTTAACAGTTGAGATTCCACTAAAAGAAATTTTTTTTAAAAAAGCTTCTTGAAAAATATGGTATAAGATCATTTCTTCTAGATTTTAATAAAAAAGAGATGAAAATCATAATTTTTTGAAATAAAGGAAGAAGTAGCCAGATGTTGTACCAAAAGAAAAGAGTCTTGCTCCAACAGCCCAAATGTCACTGAGGTATACGATGCCTTAAATGTTTTGGTCACTAAATTGAAAGAAAAATTCAGCTGGGAAATTCTGTGTGCACATTCACAGTTGCTGTTCTAAGGGATCGCTGTTCTTCCTGGATCACCTATTTGTAATTAGCTGCTTACAAACACTCTGAAACATCAGCCGGTTTTCTCTTAACTGGCCTTTGGAATGAAGATCTTGTAAGATATTTTAAAAATAATTCTTTCTCTGTTTCCCTGAACACACGGCTGCCATGTTTCCCAAGCCTATGGGTCTGTTTTAAATTCAAATGGAATCCGAGGATCTTGACAGAAAGGACCCCAGAGAGGACTTGTCCAATTGACAACAGAGAATCCAATAAGTCTTTTCATCTTAAGCCGTGAGATGTTATGTTGGGAGAAAAAGAGGAAAGCAGGAGCAGAGGGAATGCTAATAACCCGGGCAGCTTTGGGGAGCAAAAGTCTCCTTTTCAGCTCCTCACCATTCATATTTGCTCAGATTTACCACCAAAACTTTAAAATTAGTAAGGGTGGAAGCGTGGTACCTGCGCAAACAGGAAGGGAAGCTCGAGCTTGATAATTGGACTCATCTTTTCATTGGATTTGGAGCTTTGATATATTTATTCCATAATAAATATCTTTTTTTGTTTCATTTTTAAGATGAAAACAATTTGCATTCAACTTCGACTTCTTTTGTGACTTATGGTTGTTTATTGAAAGACTAGGTATTTCAGTCAGATCTAGATATTTTTAACTTTATCTTCACACCAGATCAAAAGAGTAATTTTTTTTACATTTCTAGAGAAACCTCTATTCCTCTTACATGTGCCAGAGGGTAAAGCTTTTTGTGTTTGTAAGACGTACATAATTTCATACTTAAATAATTCTCTGGTACTCACACTGTATATTCCTTTGAGAAAAGTGCATTGTAAGGGTTAGAAGAGGTAACAAAAGGGGGAAGAACTGCCTCGCAAGAACCTATTTAACATGTTTCCTGTTACTCTTCTCAGTGGCTGCTATTATGGTTTAATTAAATCTTCCTGACGAAATTCATTACAGAAAATCCTGGCTTAGTAAGGAAATAATAAATTCTGCTCATTCATAACCTATTAGTTACTTTGCTTTTTAAGGAACCAGAATAATTTTTTTTCTCTTTCTTTCTTTTCCCTTATCTGGAAGACTTAAATGAAATTTTACAAGTCGCAAAAGGGGAGCAAGTGAAAACTGGTGGAAAACAGATAAATACAGTTTACCAATCTGCCTGTCTGCCATAGCACCACCCTCTAATTCCTGAGAGAGCAGTGTACAGGGAAGGAGCTCACTGGGAAGGAGGAGAATACAAGGATGATGGTCTAAGACCCCTCCTGTCCTTTCTCTCCATCCCCGTCACTAGTTTTGTACATTCAAGCCATCATTTTTTTTCTCTCTGATATTAACAAATCACTTTTAACCCAACAGATCTATTTGGCCTCACTCTTGCAACCAATCTACTTCTCCACTCAGCTTCCAGAGTAAACATCCTCAAATATAAACTTCATGCTTGTCTTGCTTAAAACTGTTTAATAGTGTCCCATTATCTATGAAATAATAACATTTATAATAGAGCATCCAAGGCCTCCATTATCTAGCAACTACTTAGATCACCAACCTTATTATGTTTCAACTCGTCTTCCTGGCACAGCCCACCCTCAGCCAAAGTTCCAGCTGCCGAGGCAGAACCATCTACAGCTCCTCAGAATGAGAACCTCCCAGGCAGCCTCCTACCATGGCTGCCCTGACATAAAGTGCTGTCATCTCCATCCTTACCCAGCTGGGGAACATCCAGAAATCATAGGGCGCTTGGTGGACCACTAAGAAAAGTTCGTTGCCTTATTGATCTATATGTGCCCGCAGGCGTGTGCACACACACACACATTACACCAACATATATAATATCCATGTATATGTGTATATGGATATATTCATGTATGTTATGTGTGCACATTTATACTTTGGTGCCAAGTTATCACTTACTAGATATTAGCAAAAATAAGTAAATATTTTGAAAAATAATTATGAGAAAATTTGCCTCTCTCCTTGATAGGTATAATTGTGAGATGGGCTACAGAAAGGAGACTATGCCATGCATGAAGTCCAATGTTTGTGAATTAGGAGAAGACCACTGATCTATCTTAGTTGCGGAATAACACTCCATCTAGGGGGCAGAGTTCCTCCTCCCCTTCTTAGGCACAGTTGCTAGATCACACACAGAAAATGGCTGGAGGCGGGGGCCCTATCAACCTGCTACATTCGCCCCACAGAGTTTGAGTTTTACATATTCAGTTTATTTGAACTCTCAGAGTAATTAGCCAAATTAATGAACTACTTCATATGTAAAGCAGTACTTTCATTTGGCCAAAACTCACCTCTCTATCGTTGCAAGGAAAGTTGGTTCTCTCGAAATAACATTCCGGGATTAGATGAACAAATTTGTGTACATCATATTCACATTCCTCATGGGTTTTAGACTTTGATTATAACTCCTTCAATTTTCATATGGAAGGGCTAACGCCCTAATAGTTTAATCTATCCACCTCTGGCATGCCTGGCTGGCCGCTATTCCTTTGAGTATTTGGGTTGCATTTACGGTACTTTTTTTTCTTCACCTTCCCTGGACTTTAAAGGTTGTTATCTTCCTTTGAATTTAAGGTCCAGTGACCAAAACTGCACGAGAGCTCCCAGGTGTGGCCAAATCTTTTATTTTATGCAAGGGCACGGCTATGGTTTGTTTGGTTTATCAGCCTTCCTGATGATTCAGATGGAGCATTTTGTTTTGTTTTGTTTTGCATTTTAGGAAAAGAATCTGTAATATCCATTTCCAGAACTGATGAAATATAATTCAGTTCAACTCGAGAAATATTGATTGAGCAATGACCATGAGCTCAACACTCACATAACTATATATGAACAATAATTAAAATTCATCATTTTATAAGCTTAGTAATGATCGAGGCATAGAACGTAATATTAGTCTGAGCAGGATTTAGGAAATCAGCAGTTCTGACAGTTTTGAAACTTCCTATAATCCAGGAAACATTTTCTTCAAATGAAAGCTCATTAGAATGCTCAGCGCATAGAAGTTGAGCTGCGCTAGTTGAAGTAGTTGTTCTGGAGACAAAAACACTTCCCGTGAGCCTTTTCCACTATATTTGCACACACATGCACAGAACACAGAGTTTTAAAATCTTGTCTCAGGCCCCACTATTTAATTTATAGAAAGGCAATTGAGGTGATGAATCCAAGGTTATAGGTGAGTTAGAAGATTGTCTGACTCCTGGTCAAGTACAGCTTCCGCTATATTCCTTGAACTTACCTCTTACAGAAACTCACCTACAATTTTTTTTGCCCATCCCTTGTAGTGGCACACTTCTCCATTGATTTACTGAGTTTATCACTTCACTATGCCTATATTTGCTGTTCTGTCCTCTTCCCTTCCCTTCCTTTCTTTCCCTTCCTCCCTCTCTTCTTCCTCCCTCCCTCCTTCCTTCCTCCTTCCTTCCTTCCTTATATATAAATATGGAAGAATTGAGTTTTTTTGCACCACCCTGTATTTGTTTAACTTTCTAAGACCTTAATTTGGCAGAAGCCTGACCTCAGGCTTCTAAGTTATGCTTCCACTCAATCAGACAGATCAATCTCTATTTGCACTCAGGGCTAATTTGTCATAAATGTATTCTGAATGCATTTACTTGTTCTAATTCCTTTAACCCACCTCATTTTCCTACATTTCTTTCCCTGCTCGAGGAAGGTGATTTGATTAGGATTTCTGTGAAAGCAGCCTTGTGGTCTCTAAAAGTCCCTTTGATATCCTTGTGGGTGTGGGATGATTGGCATTAATAATAGCCCCTATTCAGCTCCTCCAGAGAATGCAGCAGCCTCTGAGGCTGCTGCAAAATCCACTGCTGCATGTTTTGAGACCTGCCAAGAAACAGTAGCATGCCAGCATACCTGCAGCCACCCAAGCATGGCCCTGATGGACGAAGACACACACGACAGCTGATAGAACCACAACTACATCACCATGGTGACCCCTGATTATCTGTTGCAGGGCAATAGCACACTCTTCCCATGTGACCTTAGTTATAAGTGTCATAGGACACAAGTGGATGATGAGAAAAGGAAGAACTTGGGCCACTTTAATTGAAAAGTTGTCAACTTTTCTTATGTTGAAAGTTAATACAAGAGACAAAGAGACTAGACACCAGATCAAAAATATTCAAGCTAATTTTTTACCTCGTCCTGCTGCTTTGGTATTGGAGCCCATGACCTTCTTGGGAGTAAAGTGTATGTGAGGAAGTTGAAGAACCATTAGGAGAATATTCTGTAGCCTTAGAAGCTCCCAAGATTGATGCTGCCCTTTAAAGAGAGCCTGCTGAGCTGGGCCAGACATCAGTTACACATCCTTTCCTTACAGTTTTGCATTAGCCCACATGATCATTCTGGTAATGCTAGCCACTGAGGATTACTTCACCACACTCTAGGGTCAAACGAGGAAAGAGGGATGAGAGAGAAAGAGACTAAAAATTGTTCTAATTTCCTAATCCAATGCATTGTGACCACCGAACTCAATACGAATCTATTCAGTAGAAGCCCCATCATGGGGCCACCTGTATTTCTAAAAGCACATTAACTACAGTATTATCACAACTATCAACACATATTTAAAAGAGACTTGTGGCATATTCTGTTCAAGTTCTCTGTTCCCTGAACAAAAATGTTGCCATGGAAACCTCTACCATAAGGCAAGCGTAGTTCTGCAAAGGACTATGGGCTGTGAAATCAGGTTGCCATGGCAACAATTTTGTTTAAAGCCCGAAGAATCTTAAATACATGTGCCAATACCTATTATTACCCAGCAGGATACACAGGTGGGATTAATAAAGTCCAATATTTGCTCAACTAAAAGTTGTAATCATGGTAAAAATAAATGAATTAAAACTGGTTCCTATGGATAGCTTATATAAACAGAGCTTGGAGTTGTAACACACACAAATAAGTAAATAAATGTGAAGTACTAATAGATTACTTTCTTTTATTAAATTCACAAGGCAGAGAAATCTTCACAAAAATTATGAGATTTTTAAAATTTGAAATATATCTTCAAGTCATAATTCACGGATGAGATTAAATCACTCAAGCTTACCAAAGGAAATTAAGATCGCACTACTCACCTGTAATAGAACCAGTTATTATGGTGACCAAATAGGACAGGAAAAAAATGTCAGGTTGATTCATCTATATTATGTGAGCTCATGCTAATAAATGTGCCAGTTGGGATATTTATGATAATTGCCATTTCTGTAGCCTGAAAACATCCATATAAATATGTCAAGAACCAAATTAAGAAAAGCTTTGCCCTTTATTTTCTGCAAATAATCCAGAAAATAATGATAATTCATTAGACTAATATATTTTGGAAAGTGTGTAAAGAAGATACACTACAAAAGACAAAGATATTAATGCATGGAGCTGCTTGAGTAAGTTTTTAAAAGAAGAACTTTCTTATTCATTATCATTTCACATCTTCTAGTCCCATAAAACTTCAAAATAAAATTATTATAATAAGCGCTATAGTTCATGCTCTATGAGGTCTGGTTTTTCTCATCATTGCTTTGCACAGTGCCTGGAACACGCTAGACATTCAATAAATATGCACTGAATGAATGAATGGAAGATATTAGCGATTTGGGTAAGAAAAGATGTTAGGTTACCAATGGTGTCTTTCACAAAATTACTGAATATAAATAAAATTAGGGTGATTCAAATGAAATTTTCTCATTAAATTTTACATTTACATTTTAAATGTGTCATCATCCTTTTTGATTGTTTTGTATTAGTATCAATTCCCGAACCTTTAGCAATTTTTTCTCCTCTTTTCTCCCCAGCCATTTCATCAAATAGTTAATGATGCACAATCAAACATTCAAATGCACCAGAGGAGCTGAGCACATAAAGGAACCCTGGGGACCTTTTTATAAAGTAAAAAAATTCTCTTTTAAAATACCATTAACCAGTTCCTACTTTACCTGTTTTTGAGTTATTTTTCTTATATCAGGTATTTTTAGCATGGCAAGCCTGTAAACATTTGCATATTGAGCTCTGATCTTATCTTCTAAAAAATTTTAAGTCATGTTCCATAGACTTTCTCATAGTTCCCCAAAGATGATCAAAATTTAAAGTCTTAGAATGTGACCACAGTTATCAAACTCATTTCCAAAATTTCATGCATTAGAATTAGGTCCTTAAAGGAGATCTGTTTATCACAACCTTCCAAAGCAATATGTCAGCTGCAGCTTAAAGATACAGAATTCGAAGACTACTCTGTGGTGACAAGGACTTTGAGGTGCGTACGTGTTGAAGATGGCCAGGCTCTGAGTACTGAGGAATTAATTCCATCTGGCTCTGAGGGTGGGCTGCACCCCCATGCCAGGATCCCTGCTTCACTGGAAGGCCTTGGGTAAGTCAGAGTCCTCCCTGAGCCTAAAATCTCTCATAATTTCAAATGGAAATAATAATAACTCTCAGCGCAGATGGATTTTGTGAGTAGCAAAGGAGATGCTGTGTGTTAAAAGTATACCACGGAATTCCATTTACCTCTAAATATATAAATGTAAGTTACTGTTGCTGTAATTGTTATTTAATTCAAAGTTTGTAAAAATTGCATAAGCTAAGAAATAATCACAGAGCTCATGGTGGAAACACATAGAGATAACTAGCATTTGGCAGTCAGTTTATACGTGTTTCTCTATAGCATCAAGTTCAGTTCTTCTAGTGCCTACTTATTTTCTAAAAGGTAGATACTCAGGCATGAGACTGAAAGTTCTATTACTGGCATTTAAACCCTCAAGAATTACAGTTACATTTTGAGATTTTTGTGTTTTGTTTTGTGTTTTAAGCCACTGGAGTTAAACTGCAATAGGACCAAAGGATGAAAGCAATTCCAACAATTCTTCATTTTAGGAATCTCTTAAGTCTGGGGAAAACATTGTTGGGGGACAATATGATACCCTTGGGTAAATAATTAGAAAGCTTAACTTCCCCCCCCCAACATTTATTATTGGTAAATAGGTAAATACTTGCAATATTTTTCAGAACGCTACCAAAGAAACATTAACTTGTTAAAAAAAAATCCAGCAACTTTAGTATTTCCATCAAATCAAAGGAAAAATAGGAAAAATATAAATCGATCAACCACACATGGAAATATGCAAGCTTTTATTTGAGGAATCCTCTAAATCAGTCCACAGGGATGGTTTTTCACTCATTCCCCCACTTACTGTACCTTTACTGCTGTGTTTTCTTAAACTTCAGGACAGTAAGGATGGGAGGCATGATTGCTTGTTTCACAAATCCTAGGAAAAATTTAAAATTCTACTTCATCTGACTCCTTATAGCCAAGGAGTTGACACGTTAATAAAATTCTCCAAAGTTTTCCCAGAGAGAGCTCATGAGAGAGTTGAAATGTCACGAGGTGGCATGACTATCAGGGATTCAGAACACCTTGACGTGGCCATAAGAACCATACTCATGTTGCGACCTGAACACGCCAACTTTGCACCTTCATTAACAGCCAGTATGGGAGTAAACATGCAATTGAAAGTGTTCCAACTATGGTACCTTGTGAAAAACGCATGTTATACTTCGAGGTGCTATGTGAAATTAATTGGCCTACCAAAACAAATGATGATTTACATTCACGGTCACTGTTAAAAGGAATAATAACCAAGACAATGATGATGATTCAAATAATTATCCATCATCCTCAAAATTTTAAGACTCAAGTTGGCAAGTAAAAAAGAAAGAGAAAACAGACTTTTAGAAATGGTAAGCATTAAACCAGTTTTGACAAAACAACTTTGCCTGTCACATTAAAGCAACATCGTTAGCTCCAACTGGACTGATCGTATAAATCAGTGTACAACTGTACATTTGGTTTAGTCATACTGTATAAGAGCTTTGTATATAAGAGTTCATACTTAGTTTCAGGTTGTAGATATAGGTGCAAATCAATAATATTGGAAAATGCATTTTTGAGTTAATACTAACAACCCTTTCCTTTTTTTCTTTTTTAACTTTAAAAAGTATGTTTCTATTACTTCATTCTGAAACATATCTAGACTTTGAGCCAGGCCCTAGGGATACAATGGTATAAAATACCTGAACAGACCCTCCACTGGAGGAACACGTGATCTGGGCATGGGAGAGGGAACGTATATGTAAAATACAATGTGGTATGAAAAAAGTCAGAGTTTCAAAGACGGTGAGACGAAAATCTACTTTTTCAATTTTGTAGCAACCAAACGAACAGAAGTTAATATATATTTTTTTAAACCATTAGTAAGAATACTGCAGGGTAAGTTTCCCAATCATTTCCTGTTTTACCAGAAAACTAAAGTGAAAATTGCAATCTGTCTGCTGTAGAACACAGCAGAGCATGATCTCAAACTGATTACAGAGTTGTAGAATTGTATCAGCATCGATTTATAAGGCAGAACCCAGCAGCATGTCAGTGTGTTGCTGCTTCTTAAAAGTAGCGCTTGGCTCTTGTATTTGATTCTGCGGCAATCCCGTGAGAGCTTTTGCGTGCTGCCTTTGTAATGATCAGGTTGCTGCTAGGAACCTTCAAAGGTTTCTGCAGAACCATGTAGAGAGGACTTGTAGGACACTGGGATTCTTCACTGAACTAAAATGCTGTTAAAGGTATAAAATCATCTAACGACTGTCAACATTGCACAATTTGATTTCTAATCTTACAAAGACATCTGCTCAAAACAAAAGTAAGTATTATCACATCCATGGAAGAAGACTATGTGTTAATTTTTAATTACAACAAAATTATAGAAAATAAATGTTGTTAGATCAAAATAAAACAAGCTTTCTATAGTAAAATGGTATGGTTAACTCATACGATGTTGCATCTGTTGCTTAAGAGACATTTGGTTTGTTCATTCATTCATTCGTCATTAATAAAATGCATATTTACTGAATCCCTATTAAGTGCCTGGACTATGGTTAGCCACATGACATGGAAAAATACATTAGCTTATAACTTTAACAAAACTTAACAAATTAAAAGAAAAGGAAACTTCTAGCACCAAAATGAGGTACTTTTTTATCTACAGAAACATCTGGCTGTTTTCTAAGTAAATCAGTTAAAAGATGCACACGCTTCACCAGATTTTAGTTTGACAAAAGCAGCAATCGAGGCGGCCAGGAGGCGAAGCTGTTATGAAGCTTCACGATTTCAGCTGAGACACTCAGGAGACATTTCTTTCCTTTGACCTTCCACCTGGCTAAGTGATAGAACTGCCGGCACAGAGCACAGGTCAGACATCTCTGGCACTGCACAAATATCATTCAAGAGCAAACACTCTGTCGCCCAACTTGATTACATGGAAATTGGTTTTGTACAATGGAAGCCTTTTTGTTCAGACTACTATGGCCTCCTATGGGGTAACTTTCTTTACAGAGTTAATAGACTAGGGATGGATTTTGAATTTCACACACATACACAAAAGCCTCATTACCATTTGCATTTGTGCATGGCTTACAAAAATTAGCAGGAGCTACCTCAAATCATTAAAACTGAAAAATGAAATCGAACCAAGGTGAGAAAAGCCTGTTTTCTTAAAGTCCATTTAGTATGGATTAAAGTTAATTATAATAGGATATTCCAACCTACAAAGAATAATTGGGCTTCCTTTTTCGGATGTTCAGAAAAGTGGAGATCATCATTGTTTAATTTTAAAGCTCTTTTTAACATTTGGATATTGGGGTGCTAATTTGTCATACATTCACCTCTAAAAAATAAGTCTGAACTTAAAGTGTTGATTCTAATTAGAAATGAATCAGAAATATTTTTCAGGCAGGAGAATAAGGAGTCATGAAGATAAAGGAAAGGCTATAGAAAAACCATGTGCGCCTAATTTCTCCAACTGAATGTATCAAAGAAATTCTTACCTGCCCTCGGTGGGCCCAGAGGTCATTTTAGCCCTCACACCCCATCTCCCAGAGACTTTGGAAACGCTGCTGCCTTCCCATCTCTTCCATCCTGTCCATTCAAACCCCACGCCTCTGACCCCCTCAGCCTTCCTTGTTCCCCCTTCTGTCCTCACCCATGTGCCAAGATGTGCAGGGGGCAGAGGGAAGGAGAGCATGTCTCCACCAGGACTACGGGAACTGCGGGCAGGGACACACCAGCAGACGTTCTACCGCTCCTCAGCTGCCTCTTTTTCTCAGGCTCTCTCCTCACCCCCGCTTCCCCTCAACTCCAGCAAGTTTTATCCCAACCTCTTTAAGCCCCAAACCCTGCCTCAGCTCTCAGACTTGGACCTAACAGGCACAGAGCTGGGGAGCCCCTCTCGCAGGGCCAGGGCTGGTAGGGTACAGGTGGAGATAGGTTCCAGCTCCCCACGCTGGGAAGGGTGGGATGAGATTTGTCTTTTCATACTGTTCGGAGGCTCCTCCACACACAGTGCTGGTCCTTTGTTAAAATTCTCTTGGAATTTGTAAACTCTTTTTCTTTCACCCTACTCCTACGATTTTGTCTGGATTGCTTGCAGTGAGTAGAAAGAAGAGAATATACAGGAGAGCCAGCTAAAAGTAGGTGATTCTGACATTTAAATGTATTATCACATCAAATTGGCCCTGTAGGATGAGTCGAAAGGGGTAACTGGACCTTGCTGTTGTCACGGTCCTAAATCTGCATTCTGGATTATAACCAAGTTCTCACCTTACCTCATCAGTAATGAGACACCTTGCTGTCTCTTTCCAGGCCAGTGACCAGTCCAGGCCAGTGGTGATCTGTCCTGGACACTGAATGGTGCACACACATTTAGCACAAAACTCGCTCACAATTTATGATTTTTCTAGATCCTGGAAGGATCATTGGATGATTGGAGAAATGATGCATGTGGGCATTTGCTGGATTAAGCACAGTGGCATCCATATTAGTTCACTTACAAAACTCTCCATGAGAGGTGTGTCTAGAGGTGTTCCAGTCCTGCACACTAAAATGTGTTTTTTATTATTAAAGTAGTAAGGAACATACAACAACTGCACATATTTGAAGTATGCAATTTGCTGAGTTTTGATGTATGTATGGACCTGTGAAACCATGACTACAGTCAAGATAGTGAACACATACAGCACTCCCCAAAGTTTCCTCGTGCCTCTGTGCCCAACACACTAAACTTGTGAGTATTATTTTAATGGAAGAAACTACTAGTTTTATTCTCCAAAAGGGACTATAGGTCACAACACTGGTGCAATTCTATATGACATTACCTTTCTTTGGAAGTCCCAAACCTCAAGTTCCTAACTGTTCAGGCTCAGAGTGGTTTGGTTCATTCCATTAAAGAAGTACAAGTGTGTGTGTCTGTGTGTGTGTGTGTGTGTGTGTGTGTGTATGTGTGAGTGTTCACATATGCACACACCCTTGCAATGCACCTTAATGTGATATGCATTAGAAATAGTTGTTTCTTCCCCAAAATAAGCCATCCATTTTAAAAAAAGTAAATTTTCAGAAAGATCTTTTTCTTTTCACTGAAACGTGTCTTCTTCTCACCATATGGAACCAACCTTTCTGGCACATTCTAGTGACAGGCTTAGAAATTCTAATATTAGAACTCCAACTAGCCATTCAGATGATTATAAAGTAGTCAACTGCATGGGGTTGGAAGGACACAAACAGGATCCAAACAATTAGCTCTTGTCACTCTTGCTGTGTGAAAATTGAACGATAACACTCCCGGCAGGGGCCCTGGGCTCTGTGAACCAAGAGAGTAGCTGCTGCTACCTATGCAGTTCCCGGACACCACATAAAACCCAGGCTCCCATGGAGATGGTAATAATTCAACCGAACCCTCCACAAACAGTTGTTTTCTGTGCACCATCTTTTTACAAATCATGCAGCTATAGTTTTAATAAAAGGAAGCTTCTGTCTTTCCATATTTCTAAGAATGACTTTACTTTCCTGCATAACAGGTACATGACCTCAGCTGATAGAAAAGATTGTTTATTAAGAAAAAAGATGCTGTCGGGCATGTCAGAGGCCACTAATTTTATGAAGAAAACTTCTTCCCTTGCTGCATGGCATCTGGATGAAGCATCCATCAATCAGTACTTGCTGAGATGAGATGTAGTCATTTTCCTTCACTGTTGCAATTGTCAGACTTACAAAATAGTTTGCTTGAGCCTGAAATGAACTATTTGTATTACAGTACTACTGCATGCTTAGCCTCATATGATACTGTTGGACCATTCACTTGTACTGTGAGTGTATATTGAATCTCTACTATGTGCAAGGCATTGTGGGCACACAAACATAAATATGACATAATGTGGCCCTCAGGGAGTTTACCTCACAGCAGAAAAGCATATGGTACCGAGAGAACATTTAATTCTGATGATGATGAAAAAAAAGAAGTCCAATAAGAAGACTGCAGCACAGGTTTTCAGATCCAAGGAAATTTGGGATGAGGCAAGGTTTCCACGTTAATTAACCACTTTCTTATTGTAATCTGCTCAGACATTCCTTATTATACCAGCAAGGTGTCTGCACCTATTTTTTTCCTACATCTCTCTTTCCTGAACTAGACTAGAGGCCCGCTGAGGCCATGTATGAACTTACCTTCTATATCGTGGTATCAGCACCCACGAGGTGGTCTTATTGTTGCTGAATGAATGAGCAGAGTAGAGAGACTATATCACCTTCAGTGAATGAGTTTGAGGCCAGCCTAGCCATAGCAGATGGTCTTTTAGGGTTGGGTAACAGTATTCCTACTGCCTTTTCTTGAGGGAAGACTTTGTTTAATCTGCTACCTCCAAAATTTATTCCCTATAGGAAAAAAAAATTGTTTTCTGTTCATAAAACAAATGTAGTTCCATTGTGTACAGTTTTGCAAACATGCAGAAAAACATAGAAAATAAATGTCTTTCGCAATACTCTGTCCAAAATAACTATCACTAAGATTCTGGCCTATTTTCTTAGCCTTTGTATGTGGTAATATTACATAAGTGCTCTCTATGTGCTTAATATTTTATATTCAATATATAGTCTGTACACATTTAATATTTAATACCACTTCTTACATATATATTTTGATCCATTTATTTATTCCTCTTTCTAATATGTTTGTATTAGGATATTTCTGTAAATGAGAGGGACACACTAATCTTAAATTCCAAAAGCAGCTCATTCACTTTAATCCACTATCAAGTATACTCATTTTTTAAATCGTCTCTTTCAGAATGGAATTAAATACTCTGTTACAAGTTCTATTTTCAGAATAAATCATGGGACACTGACCCAGGTTATTCAGCCTCCACTCGCCTCCTGGGAAGAGGCCTATTCCACCAAGATGGCAACCCTGTTATATCCTCTGGGACATTTTCAGTCAATTCCAAAGACCAGGGCCCTGATCCCTAATAGACACAGACCGCTCGGAAGAAATAGGTAGCATAGAAAAGTTTGAAAGTGCTCTGTTGAAAGTTGGAGTTATTAAACAGACAAAACATCTCAGCGCCACTCCCCCACCCCTCCGTACCCCCATGTCCCCCCTGCCCTAGGCCTTTCTGGCCTCCAGTCCCTTTCTAGAACAGTTGTCCCTGCAGGGTCTGCCTCAGGCAGCACCTCCATTGCAAAACCCTTCCTGGTCTCTTGCTACTTAAGGTAGACCTGGGCGCCCCCTCCTTCGTGCACTCGCTACTTCCATGCTCGCTTTTGCTACCACGCCATAGACACCTGGACACACCGATTTGATTTTATGCCTTTTTCCCTCTCTTTGACAACAGAGTCTCTGAAGGACTATATTATCACATTTATTTTCATATTCCTATCATCTGGCATAGCACCTGGCACACAGTAGGCACAGTTCAGGTTTGTCGAGTGAACGGCAGTCTGCGCCAGGTCCCAAAGGGTAGAAGAGATTTGGAAAGGTGACAGGGGATGAGGAAGCCCTGCTGTGTGACCAGATCCACTGAGCTCCGAGAAGGGTCCTTGTAACAACCCCTTGCATGAGGTCTTGCCTTACCACCTCATTGAGGGATCTAAGAACTTCAAAACAATTTTCAATGTTCTTCTGAATCAGTACCAGCCCTGGAGCTGGCCTATTGGATGGGCACGCACGCCGGATCATCCTTGCCAGTGCAAAGGCTGGCCATTGTTTCGGAGCCACTCCTCAGGTGTTATGCGTGTCCTCAGCAAGGGATCTTTCACTCAGAACTTCTTCTTTCTACGATTTTCCCCATTTCCCTTTGAATACTCAAAATCTGGGGAAAACGTTTAAGGCCTCCATTCTTGCCAACTCCATCTCCCTCTGGCCTATTTGCTGCTAAGTATTGATATTTTCAGAGAAAGGTTTACCAGAAAAAAGAGACCAAAGGGAATTTGCATGGCAAAGGTACACAAATCATTTTAGGCATGCAAATTATTGTTTTTAGAAGAATAAAAGGCTGTAAATATTTTGAGAAGTGGGCTCCTACTGCCTCTTAAGTATTCTAAACTGCACTGTGTGCTTCATAATTAGGTAATATATAGAATACCAGCTGCTTCGAATGGTGCTCTGGAGGTTTGGATGGGATTGGGAAGCTCTCCCGCCCCAGTGAGAGCCATAATCCAGCAAGCATACGGTGAAGCCACATCCAATTGACATTGAGTTGCTGGATTTTAACACACTTTAAAACAGATGTTAAGTCTGTGTGGTGTGGTTGCAGAGGCACATATTTTTGCCTAAACAATATAGAGTCTTCGGAAGTTGTATACCTGGAAAGCGTATTAATATGCATCATCTCATTAACATCTGTCTAAAGGGATGCAGAGATTGCATTTGGATATGTGTGAATATACTTATATATTACATATTTAAATATTTATATCTTTGCATTCAAATACACACACACATTTTGTTAAAAGACAAAAACCTTAGATACTTCTTTTCAGCTATGGCAAAGAACAGAGACACACTGGAGCTTCCGGGGAAAAACATAAAGCATGATAACGCTTTCCATTGGGCCCTATGCCTAACACAACTGCAGGCATCTTTCTGAAGGCTTCATAAAAGGATAGATTGACTATTTATAGCCTGAAAAATCCCCCTCCCAGTTGCACAGACCCTGAAAAATATGACCCACACGAGAGCTTTAACTATAAAGAGAAAAATGATGGGGCAAAGAACACGGAACGGACACTTGACTTCTCTTCCTAGGATTTCACATGTGGCCAAGCCCAACAAGGAAATGGTAATTTTAAAAAATGATTTTAAAAAGAGAGATAGAGAGGTAGGAAATTAAAAGTCCCATAGCCTTCACAATTCCAAAGTAGACACGGATCTGCAATTGTAAGCTTTCCCTTGGAAATCACTGGCACTCAGTTCAAAGAGTACAATTCTTTTACAATTTCCCTTAGAAAAATGGGAAACTGTAGCTGTCCCCACAGGCTAGAGCAAAAGAAGGCCTAGTGTTACTTTAAGTAGAAAATATGAGCTTTATTCCCAAAAGTCAATGGACCAAGTTGCTCAGAGATTAATTTGGCTAAAGCTGCCTCAAGACACAGGCATTGGAGTCAGACTAATCATAGTTCAGCTGTAGACCTTACTGTGTGACCCCAAGCAGACTACTCAACCTTTCTGAGTCTCGATTTTCTCATCTGTCAAAGGGCAACAATACTTATCTTGAGGATATATATACTGAGCTAGCTCTTGCATTTGAAAGGGGAAAAACACACAGACATGTCCATAGATGGGAGTTAGAACAATTTCTCAACTTTAGTAGTCACAAAATACTTTCGGTAATCAACCAGTCTATGTGTCTAGACTTAAACTATGTGTGATCTCAATTCTATTTGAGTGTGAGCAGAAGAAATGTACTTAGGTGAACATTGAAACTGGTAAGTATGCAACTTGCAAACAGTTGGAGATTACAGAGAACCCTGAAGAGAAACACTTTCTATACATCTACTTATGTATATCTCTGTCTCCCTCCTTTCCTATCTGTCTGCATCTCCTAGAAAGTCCAGCCCTTGCCTTAATTGAACACAATCAGAGAAATCTGAAAAATTTAAAATATATTACAGAAGACAGTTAAGGCATGCTTGTCTACTGATTTAGTGGTGTTACTCTTGGAGTTCCAACCATTACTCATTTTCAGTGGTGCTGATACAATAATAATATTACAAATGGATCCGTGTTCTATTGTCACTCTGCATTACCAGGGGTGTGAAGACAATCATATTATTATGTAATGAGAGGCCAATATTGACAAAGGAATTTAAAAATAATCATTTTGAATGGAAATGTTCCATAGTTTAATTTACCAGCATTTTTAAGCTGCCGTTTATATCCATGACATATAATATCATAGCTACATCAAATTAGAGCCCTGTGTTTTTTCCTATCTAAAAATAATCTTCCCACAACCTTGTTCCTCATTCAACAAGTAGTTATCTGGTGCCTGTGGTAAGCCAGGGAGCTTTCTAGGGCTGCTCACTCTCTTCCCCTTCACGGAGAACCTTCATGAACCTGCTATCTGATCTATAGAAGCAAACTGCTGCCCCATGGGCTGTGTCCCACCTGCAGATATGCTTTATTTGGTTTGCACAGGGTTTTTAAAAATTTGAGCCAACATTTTAAAACATACAGATTTCATATTTAAAAATAAATTAAAAAAACACTAGATGGCCTATTTCTTTTGGAAAATCAAAACTACTGGTAACTGGGCTCACAGTCCCACATGGCAACAGTGAACTTGGGCTGAGATAGGGCATGAGCCTTCCTGCTTACCATACCCTTCCCCTATGCATGCCACACACACACACTCACACACACACTCACATGGACACACACGCACACTCTGTTTTCAAAGGCTGACACCCTGAGACTGGAAGTCACCATGTGGGCATGTGAGTTTGCCGCGCCCCAGTTCCCTGCGACCACTGCAGCCTTTCCCCCCAATATCCACTCCTTACTCACCCCGGTATTTCCCACTCCATCACAGAACAGATAACTTTCTCTCAACAAAAAATACGTCTAATTGTCTAATCTCATAACTAGCCCGACTGGGCCTCCTCAGCCTCTCTGAAATATCTGAATCCATTAACCAGAGCTGCTTTCTGGAGTCACCCTCTGTCCCCGGCTTCTCGAGCTCTCCTTGGTTCTTGCCCACCTCCCTTCTGCCCTCCATCTCTTCAGCCGGGCTGCTCGTTGCTCGACTCCCCTCTCTCCGTGGAAATGAGATCCTTTACCCTTTTCCAGCCCCGACTGCCGCAGCAGCCCAGACAACTCTGGGTTTCTATCTCCGGCTCAGATTCTATCCTGGAAAGGAGATCTGTTTGTTACGTGTCCCCAGACAGAGGACGCCTTTAACTCAAGATGTCAAAAGTAAACTTGTTAGCAGCCCCTGCAGCTTACATTTGAGTTTTCTGGATGTTCGTTATTGTGATACAACCCGTCCAGTCACTCATTTTCAGCATCTAAAACTCATCTTTGATCTTTTTTTATCTTGCAACAACTCCTACTTCCACCTCCACTGGATCAGTCAATTCTGTCATCCAAATGACTCTTCTCTCCTTTGTCACCAGCACTCCCACAGCCATTAGCACCATCCCTCCCTTCTTCGTACTCCAGTGTGACTGTCTTCTGTGCATGGAAGCTGCTGTCTTCTGCTTAAGTCCATTCTGTGTATCAACCACAGACAAACCTCCCCAAAGGACTGTTACTCTTCTGCTCCAGAGCCACCCTCATTCCACACTGCCTAATGAGAAGTTCTAGATTCCGTAGCCTCAGGCTAATGTGATGATGTGGCCTCAGAAGCTACCTTTTTACCTTTAATTTCCCACGTGGCCTCAGCTTTAGAAATCCCGTTTCACTGAGTGCCTAGGACTCAAGGATAAGCCCCTCTGTGCTCTCCTCCTTCAAGCTGGGGAGTGGGTGGGGCCCCCATGCCCAGACTGCAGCAGCTAGAGACCTGTCATCTGTTCAGAGTTGACTTTCTGGATAAGACCTAATTTTCCACAGGATGGAAAAGCACTGAATTTTTTAGATTTTCGAAATACCATCTACTGTAGAAAAACGAACATGGAGAAGATAATGTATACAGAAGAAATAGAAAAAGAACCCCATTTTGACGAACAGCAAACAAGATAAAGCACAGGTATCCAGGATGGATCAATGAGTCTGGTAATAAATACCTGTTTTACTATAAGACATTAAATTCTATTTTTAGCCATAACTCACTATACATGCAATCCAAGATGCATTAAATGAAGTCCTAACATTATAACCTTCACTTCTGTTTACAAATACAGAACAAAATTATCTGATGGAATTATCATCTTTTTTCAAAAGCACTGTTTAATATGAATAAATTGGGCTTCGGTTTAGACCACAAACGTTCTAAAAGGAAATGGATTATTTTGTCGCCACTTATATGGTATGTCTGTAAATCCATAGCTCTGTCTTCAAATCGCTGACTCAAGCAGAACTGCTTCCAACCCAGAGACGAATGCGTTTCATATACAGCTGATGAAATAACATTAAAAGAACTATAATGATTTAATATATTATACATTCAATTCGTTTTTTTTTAACTGGGAAAATAAAATAGCTGAAGTTTTGCTTAAGAAGAAACTTTAATCAAGCTATTTTCCTAACAGCCTGAATCCTAGAGATACAGAGTTAATTCTGAAAAATTCCTTGAAAATATAATAAATACCCTCTTACATTTAGTGACATGACAAGCTAAGACTCAGTCACCTAGAGGCCATAGAAAGAACAGGACCAAATTAATGGCCATAGTTGCTGAGTGGCAAGTCCCTCATAGGTGGAGTCCTGTTGCCTTCATGAAACTGGCCCCAGTGTCTACCAGCGTTCTCCAAAGATGATGCTGGCAGCTTGTCTGGCCTCTCATTCTGAGGTCTCTGAATTTCAGAAAACATTCAAGGTAGCTAAGGAGAAAATGAGAATCAGATTTTTATTCCTATTTTCCTATTTGTATCCCTATTTTACTAAAATATGACAAAAATATTACAATTAAGTGTTATCTAGCAGAAGCCACATGTGTCTGGTGCTTAGCTAAATGCCGTATTACAGAAAGCCAACAGACTAAGTCCTGCAATCTAATGATATAGATGCGGCTTTGATACTGAAGCTCATACGCAAATACATGTACCATGGAAAAGAAAGATAAGTCCTAAATAGAAATGCAAGTATGATACAAAAAAAGTTTGTAAACATAAGATGCATAACCATTGTCAAGGCTGTAGTCCTAACATCTTACCCATAAGGAAGATGAATAATTTAAACCTTATCTCCATTTCAGTAATGAAATGTTTAGTGTGTATGGTGGGGCAAATTATCCAATTTTTAAGGTAGTACTATATGGCAAGAAAACAAAAAGGCAAGAGTTTTTATTAGTAAAATGGAACTATTTAGTAAATTTAGCTATTTACTTAAATAGCTAAATTCTGAAACAGTGTGCTCACATTCTCTGAATCTTGGTTTCTCCATCTGTAAGTTCCTCTCTGTATTAGTCTGTTTGGGTTACCATAACAAAATTCTATAAACTGTGTAGCTTAAATAACAGAAATTTATTTCTCATCATTCTGGAAGCTGGGAAGGCCAAGATCAAGTACTGTCTGGTCTGGTTCTTGGTAGGGGCCTTTTTCTCTGGTGCCGATAGCCACCTTCTCACCACGTCCTCACATGGTGGACACAGATTGAGCAAGTGCTCTGGTGTATCTTACAAGGACAAATTCCATCATAAGGGTCCTGCCTTCATGACCTCATCCAAACCTAGTTACTTCCCAAATACAATCTCCAAATATGACCCCACTGGAAGTTAGGGCTTCAACATACAAATTTTGGAAGATGTAATTTGGTCCACAGCACTCTCAAAGGGGCTGAGAAGACTGCGCTGTGCTTGGCAGGGAAGGATCCCAAAAATTAGCCAAGGTAGGAGGGACAAAAAACATTAAGAGAAAAGAACCATGGGGAAGGGAAAATTAGGCCAGAAGCCAACACTCAAAAAGGATCTAGTTAAGTGGTGTAGTCAGGCAAACATTTAGAAACGATGAGACATGCATGTGCTAGAAATCAGAGCATGGTAGGGAGGCTTAGTCCTAGCAGGTAGGCAGGAGTGGGATCCAAAAATCAGGGCAATGAGTTGAAACTGGCACATGACGCCACCAGCAAGATGTTGCAACTGAGGCAGTTGACACCTCTATTATATTTTTACTCTGACAGCAGCAGTGATGGGGTTTAAAGAAGGTGACTGGATATGGCAGCAAATGCATCACAACGAATACGTGTGCATGTGTGTCTGAACTCATTTTTAAAGTGAATTTTTCCCTTGGTGTCCCTAATTGTCGATCTAGCTGCACAGATTATTAATCTTGCCAAAGGATGTCTCATTGGCATAAACATACCCCAATGACTTACCCAGCAGCAGACTGAGGGGCCTGGGAAGGACCCTTGTGTGGGCATCATTTCCATCACTGTCTTCCTTGTAGATTAGGCTCTGAACCAGCCACTACCTATGGCTCTTCCTGGTTCCTCCCTTTAGCTGCTGTCAAGCCCCCATCACACATGGTTTCCTGCTTGCCGTGGTCCCCAGGTGGACCTTGAGACTGTCTTAATCCAGCTTATCACAAGGCTGAAACCAAAATTGCTACCCAAGAGTATTGCAAGCCCATTCTTTTCCTTGCCAATTTCAGAACTTTAAGTGGCTTTGGTTACCTTATATCTCTTACCTCCTTCAATTGATGATGCTATTTAATGTCAGTTCAGTGAATTGAGAGCGCTCCTTCAGCATTGTTCTTTAATTTTGTTCTATTTGCATTCTATCTGGTAAGAAATCCCTACAAATTTTTTAGAATCTCAGCCAATTCTCTTCCTTAGTTTCTGATGCATTGCAGCTTTTACTCTGTCATGCTGGCTTATTTGAAAGGAATCTCCTCTATTTTCATCTGTATATTTGTCTGTGTCTTCAGAATCTAACAGAGCTGGGCACAGAATTCCATGTTCAATAAATGCTTGCTAGTTTGAAACAATACATGGATTTCAAGATTTTTTTTTTTTTTTTGCTGCCTTCTTCTCACACGCCCATTGTTCTTGGCCAATTTGCTTACACTAGGTCTGTTCAAATCAGTAAATTGCTATCATTTCAATAAAGGCATTTGGATTTCCATTTTCATTACATAAAGTAATGAACAGAACTGAGTAACATTTGCTGTATGTAAACATAGCTGAGACCCAGTAGGGCAATGGGTGACATTGAAAAAGACACCCACTGTTAATATTTATGATAGAAATGGAAGAATCTATGCCTGCACATGGGCATTTACAAGCTGCTGCTATTCATATTTGATGTATCTGATCAGTAATTAATATTACCAGAAGCACAGGAAAATTTCTTAATAAATATCACATAAGCAGACACTAAAGATGTTACATTGGTATAATTGGGCTAGAAATTGTTAAACTGACATGTTACTAGCTTTCCTGTGCAGTAAACCACATTTGAAGGGGATAAAAGGGAGAGATTACCATGAATATGATTAAACTCCACTAAGGTCGATGTTTGAGTTCTTTTAAGATTGCAAGTATTTTATTTAATTGTCTATGTTCACTCATGGAAAGACTATTTTAACTCACCACAGGTAGTTACTGAATACACCTTTTTAATCTCAGCTTCTTGTTTATAACAGTGCTATCTTTTTCATTTCACTCTAATCAAATATGCCATTCAAGGTCTAGAATTTTATAGAGACATAACAGTAGTTATTTATATGCTGGGAGCAATTCATTTTTCGAACAGCTGGCAAAGCAGCTTAATATTTCAGCCAATCATTTTAAGCTCTAAAAAATTCAACGCTCCCCAGTGCTGTTAAAGAGTAACCTCATGACGTTACTCAGCCTAAGAAACAAGATACCCTTCCCCTTTTTTCTCTTTTTAATTTTTGAGTTTTTGAGTTGAGCTTTAAATGATTTTATTACTGATAGATACTTTACGATGGGAGATCACGATTAAGCAAAGGAAACTTTGATGTTAGATTGCCTGGCAGCAAATCATTCATTTATTAAACAAGCAATTGTTACGAACCTTCTCTGTATGCTAGGGACTAGAAACGACAAAGACGAGAAAGACAGTCTTTGTTCGGAAGGAGCTCTAATAAGGGAAGAGACATACATAAATATGTCTTCAAAATAAAAAATAAGGAAGATGATAATGGACCTATGGCCAGCACCCTGTGGCTGAGCAGACATATGGGTGACAGGCTACCTGGAGGAGTCTGGGAAAAGCTTTCCCAAGGCAGCGGTACCTGAATTTGAGTGAAGAGTCTGTAAGGCTGGAAGGAGCAGGAGTTTCAGAGGGAACCAAAAGATGGAGGTGTTGAAGAACACAGGGAAGCTGGCTGTGGATGGGCAGCAGCGGGTGCCCAGGGCTGGGGGGTGGAGGCGAGTTTGGGTAACCAAGGCTGGAGCTGGAGGCAGACCCTAGAGAGAGGAAGGGTGTGTAATGCAAATGTACCTGGGCTCTGGAGTCAGACAACAGAGGTTCAAATCCTGACTTTGTTACTTGCTAGCTGTGTGTCTTTGGGCAAGGTGCTTAATACATCTGGTAATTGTTTTGCCCATGTGCTAGAGGTGAGTAACTGCATTCACTGCATGAGGTTGTTAAAAAGATTCCATGGGATTATAAACATAAAACATGTTGTCTAGCACATTGTAAGATGATCTTCATTTTCTATGTCATCATATGTGCTACAAGCCACAGTGGGTACACGGACAGTGGGAGCCACCAAAGGTTCTTCATCAAGTGAGTTGTACAAGCACATTAGAATT
Source organism: Avahi laniger (assembly GCA_963575035.1). Classification (NCBI taxonomy): domain Eukaryota; kingdom Metazoa; phylum Chordata; class Mammalia; order Primates; family Indriidae; genus Avahi; species Avahi laniger. The sequence goes on along the minus strand of CAUYSK010062369.1, from coordinate 57,109 downwards.
TTAGAAAGATTAGGCTTCAGCGTGCAGGAAGGTAGATGAAAGAACTGAACAGAGGCAGAAACGTTGGGTAAGATAGTAATGAACGTCGGGCGAGAGATGACGACGCCTGAACAGAGTGAGGACAGAGGTGAGCGAATGAACTGGAGACACATTTTACAAGTGGAGTAATCAGGATCTTTTAAAAGACTGAATTTGGTAGAAAAAAGTCAAAGATGTGTGTGAACATCAAGTAAGAAACATATGCAATCTATATAATGTAATTTATACAGTAGCTTATACAACAGATGTGTGTGTGTAAACCATACACACACACACAAAGAAAGGAAGGCCAAAAGTCTTAGATTTTGTAGAAAAAAGAAGCTTAGAATATGTTCATTTGTCAACATTTCCTGATTTTTAAAAATTGAAATATAATTTATATGCAGTGAAATATACAGATCTTAAGCGTACAGTTTGAGGAACTTTAGCAGATGCTACATTTGTGTAATACACATCGAGTTAACATACGGACATGCCCAGAAAATTCCCTCATGACCTTTCCCAGTGAAATCATGCCCCCTCAAAAAAGGGTAGCCATCCATGTGATACCTATAAAAATGGAGTCATTTGGTTTGCTCCAGAACTTTATATAAATGAAATCCTGTAGTATATATACTTTTGTATCTGGTTTCTTTCATTTAGCATGTTTTCAAGAGTCTTATCAGTGTTGCATGTGTTAGTAGTTAATTCCTTTTTATTGTTGAAAACTACTTTATTGTTCGAATATACCACAATTTGTTTATACATTCTCTATTTGATGGACATTTGGATTGTTTTCAGTTTTAGACTATTATGAATAACGTTGCTACAAAGATTATTGTACAAATCTCTTATGAACATATGTTCTCCTTTCTTCTTTTTATATCTAGCAGGTGGAACTGCTTAGTCATAGAGTAGATGCATGTTTGACTTTATAAGAAACTGCCAAACTATTTTCCAAATTGCCTGTACCATTTTACACTCCCATGGGCAATTTATGAGAGTTCCAGTTGTTCCACATCCTTGCCAAAATTTGGTGCTATTAGCCTTTTTAATTTTAGCCATTTTAGTGTTTTCACAGTGGTATTCATTTGGTTTTATTTTGCCTTTCTTTGATGATCAATAATATTGAGCAATTTTCTGTGTGATTACTGGCCATTTGTGTATTTTCCTTTTGTTAAAGTATGTTGCCTATTTTTATTTTTTTAAAATCAGGCATTTGTCTTTGTATAACTAGATTATAGCAGTTATTTATATATTCTAGATACAAGTCCCTTTGCCAATTTATGTATTGTAAACTTTTTCTCCCAGTGTGTGACTTGCCTATTCATTTCTTAATTGTGTCTCCTAATGAACAGAAGTGTTTAATTTTAATAACATCCAATTTATCATTTTTTTTTCTGTGATGATTACTAATCCCATGCCCTAGGAAATCGCTGTTTGTCCCAAGGTCATGAACAGAGTCTCCTTTGTTTTCTTCTAGAAGCTTTATAGTTATAGCTTTTATGTTTAGGTTTATGATTCATCTCAAATTAATTTTGCTGTCCAGCATGAGATGGGGTCAGAGTTCTTTTTTTCCATATGGATATCTAGTTATGCCAACACCATTGATTTAAAAGGTTTTCCTTTCTTCATTAAATTTATTTGTCACCTTGCCAAAAATTAATTGACCATATGTGTGTGGGTCTACCTCTGTACTCTTTAGTCTGTTCTATTGATTTGTTTATCTGTTTTAATGACAATACTACAGGCTTCTCTATCTTTGGGCCCCATTTTCCCATGATGCAGTTTGGGAAATCCAGGGAGAAACACAGGGCGAACGTGGAGTTTTCCTTCTCTCAAGGACTACGGCCCTGTGTTACCTGTTGTCTGATGTCTGATAACAGTTGCTTCATACGGAACGTCTGGCACCAACCTCCTCACTGGGCCAATGTCTAATCACCCAAAGATCAGCCTTGCTGCTTTTGGGAAGCCTTCCCTTCCTGTACCAGTACTAGGGGGCCTTCTTGGTGGTTCCCAAGTTGGTTCCAGTGTTTTCCTCTGTCACTGCTTCTACCCAGGGTTTCCAACCTCTGTTTTCATTTTTGCCCCTATCACTGAACACGGACTCCTTGAAGTATTTATTTTTCCACACCTCATACCAAAGAGATCGCCCGCACAAGAAGAAAAAAACTCAAAAAATAAAGCTGTTAATTAAGTGAGTAAAATCACTTAAATGATTCAATAATAAAATTAGGATTCCATAAAATAAAAACATTTGTTTTCCCTGCACTCTCTGGTTTTTCATAATTTTTAGTAATGATGTGATATGTGGACATTAATCCTTGCGTGATATGAAGCTTCCGTTTTAGATGTTTAGATGCTATCTAATGGCGTTCCATATGTGGGGATCAAGCATCTCTCTAATAATTATGTTTAAAACAAGAGTGTCTTTTTCTAATGCCAATTTTAATAGATATAACAAAATACATGTATTTCAATAAAATTTAGTGTTCAAATCAAATAATAAAAATATGTGTAGTTATAAATAAGCATTTTATATGTACATGTCCCCAATAATAAATTTTAGTTCAATAAAGTAAAACTTGGTTAGAATTTTTTTTTTCATTTTATGAAAATAAAGGTATTGGTTACAGAAATGCACATATTTTACTTCTGTATTATAATCCCCCATTAACAGATTATAAACACTATGTATTGATTTGATTCATTCTGAGGCATTATTATCAGTGCTGTTTTAAAACGGTAATAACTCATTAGGCTTTTAAAACTAAATATTAAACCACTAACAATGCTATTTCAAATAATTGCTATGACAAAAAATCATTTTAGATTCCTTTTTAAAAATAAAAGGATGTGGTACATAGTACGTATTAATTCATTTTTTAATGAGTCATGTTACAACGGGTTTCTGGTGTATAGTAAATACTTTTTAATTATATAGATTATATCCATTATCTGGTGGTCTCTCTACACGTAGGGTCTTAACTCACCAGAAAGGAATCTAACAGTTCATCTTCGCACTTCACTACCCTGGCTGCTGTTGGTGTTTAGGTCATCAGGAAAGCCAAATACCAAATGAGCCTGATAATGACCTATTAAAACAGTAAATCTTTGCAGGGTACACTACCTAAGGACATTGGAAAAAATCTTGCACATCTGTTCTTTATGTATTATTCATGGGCATTCAGTTTTTATGCTTCTATGTCTTAACCTTGCATGCACATATCATATGAACTCATATTATCATTTAGTGGAGAAATCTAGAAAAATTCTTGATATTCATAACTTTATCATCTTTTAAAGCAGTGGTCCCCAACCTTTTTGGCACTAGGGACCAGTTTCATGGAATGTAATTTTTCCACCGACATTGGGAGGGTGGAGGGGGGGGTGGGCGGGGGGCTTGGGGAGGCTGAGTTCAGGCAGTGATGCGCCTGGGTTCCTAACAGGCCATGGACTGGTATTGGTGCGTGGCCCAGGGGTTGGGGACTGCAGTTTTAATGTGTGCATTTACCTAATCTCAAAGTTTAGCTTTTAGTAAAAATGTAATATTTTCTCAAAATCCATTAACTTTAACATTACAAATGTTTAACATATTCTAGGATGAAATTAAATGCATTTATATGGCAGCAAGCCTTTTTATATAATGCAATATTGTGCTTGAAAAGAGTATGGTGTTAAACAATAATTAAAGAAATCATAAATCTTATAGCAGACTATTATGCGAGGTTAAATTTTGCATGGGGTTTTTTATAATGAGAAAATGGTTTAACTATGAGAAAAGTAATGTTACTGAATACTTTTAAAGCTCTAAACATACTGAAATCTTACCAGGTCTCTAATTTAACTTTCTCAATAATCCTGAAGGTAGGTATCACAACCATTGCATAGTGTGACGTTTATCGAAGACACATAACAGGATTTAAATAATTAAATATTCAAATGTGTGCATTCACATAAGTGTTATTCATTTAAAAAAAAAAAAACCTTAGGAGGACAGATACATTTTTTCCATCCTTGTACTAACCAGGCCCAAACCTGCTTGGCTTCTGAGATCAGACGAGATCTGGCGTGTTCAGGTGGGTGTAGCCATAGACCATTTTTTCCAATAGAGTTGCAATTGCTCAAATGTTATGAGGATGAATATCTTCACATTGGAGGAGTGGATTTTTAAGAGTGAATTTGAACTACTGGAACAGTAAACAATTATTGAGAGCCCAGTATAATAATTGAATAAAGGAATCATGACCAGTAAGCTATCTTGTAGATAACAGCAACCTGATTCTAAATTAGTACAGAAAGGGAAAGGGATTAGAACATCCAACACAATATAGTCAGCTTTTACTTCTTGTACAAAATGTATGCATTCATCATTTTTAGAAAGCATAAAAAATAAAATGGAAACAACCCAAATAGATACAAATAATCATATGTGTCTTTACACTTCTCACTATTTTGTATCCATACAATAGAATGATACCCAGTTGTTCTATGAACACTGGCATGGAGAGTGGCTATACATGTATTTACAAATATATGTATATACATTTATTTTAATTAAGTCCATACTTTATTAACATTTCCTTGATTTTTATTCACTGTCCTTTTGCTGTTCCAGGATCCCATCCAACACCACATCACATTTAGTCATCACGTCTCCTCAGCCTCCTCTTGGCTGGGACAGTTTCCCAAACTTTCCTTGTTTACAATGACCTGACAGTTTTGAGGAGTGCTAGTTAAGCATTTTGTAGAGTGTCCCTAAAATGGGATTTGTCGGATGGTTTACTCACGATCAGACTAGGATTATGGGCTCGGAGGAGTAAAAGCGCAGAGGTGAAGTTCATTTTTGCCACATCCCGTCATCAACATGACCCACCATCGCTAGGTTGATGTGCATCACGTTGATGTTGGTATCTATTTGGCTCACGTAGTGCTTGTCAGGTTTCTCCCTGTGAAGTCACTCTTTCTCCCTTTCCCATACTGCACTCTTTAGCAGGAGTCACTGTGTGCAGCCCTCGCTTAAGGAATGGCGAGACATACTCTACCTCTTTGAGGGTAAATTATCTACATAAGTTATTTTAAATTCTTTGCATGGAAGATTTGTCTATCCTTCTCCCATTCATGTATTTATTTAATCATTCATTTATATCAACATGGACTCATAGATATTTATTTTATACTTTGAGTTATAATCTAATACTACTTTGTTTTCTTATTCAAATTGTTTCAGCTTTGGCCCGTGAGAACACTTTCAATTGGCTCCTGTGTCTCTTTGACACGCCCCAACATTGTGGTTGGTTTTTGTTGTTGATGATGATGTGTTTTGGGCACTTCCTTACTGTCTGCTGCTACAAAATGCTGCATGCTCATCTTGTATATTTCTTGCCCCAGTCTTAGAATCACTCATTTCTCCCACAGTCCTGGTTCCTTTTATTAGAGAATAGAATTAGAAGCCCAAATCTGGCCACTTAGGGGTTTTGTTGCTTCTAGGTTCTCTCAGTGGACAAAGCAAGGAAATAGTATAGGAATCTGTATATACACACAAGTATAAGGATTTCTATATATACAACCATATATATCTACATTAAACTAAACATGAGCGCATAAATGATGTCTGCAATTCTAATCCATTACCAAATGGATCATTCTAGCTTTCTCCTCTTGCTTTTTTGTAACTTCCCACCCCAACATGGAAAAATCTGGCTCCCACCATTTACTACTCATTTGCTTAATTGTTTAGTTTTAGTATACAAATACAGTAGTTCCACAATTAGTAACCTTTTATCAACTAGAATACTGCGTTTATGTATGGTTTCCTTTGCATTGAGTGTTACAGTCTCTACTCATTTCCAAAGTTACTTAGGTCAGCAACTTTTCTCCCCATCCCTTTTAGTGGGATTATTTCATACATTTATAATAAATTCCTTTGTCATTCTGAATTCCACCCTGAGATTCTCCAACCTCCCAAATAATTTTTTAATTTGTGTACATTAGGAGCCACTCGTTGACCTATAAAGTTTTATGGGTTTTGACAAATGCATAATATCATGCACAGTATTATGTAGAATAATTTTACTGCCCTAAAAAATCCCCCGTGCTTCACTCATTCAACTCTACCCACTCCTCAAATCCCTGACAAGCACCAATCTGTTTACTGTCTCTATAGTTTTGTCTTTTTCCAGAATGTTACATAATTGGAATCATAAAATGTGTAGCCTTCTCAGACTGGCTTCTTTCAACTAGCAACATACATCGGAGGGGAGTTGATCATAATCTCGAAAGACATAATCCCAACCCTGAATGTCAAAATCCAGAAAGTTCACAATCTCAAAAATGTAATTATGGAAAAAATAATTTAAAAAATTTTAAGATATTTATTTACATTTTGAAGAGGGGATCTATTTGAGAAACACATAAAAACATGGGCACCTTACCCAATTTAATAGGCAAAAATAACATATATTTTTGCAAGCATGCTGAGGTATACTAACAACACGAGTATAATCACCATGAGCAGATGAACTGAATTCATAAAGAAACAGGACAAAAAGGGAAATGTATAAGCACATATCACTATGGTTGGTAATTGGGGGCACCAAGCTTTATAATTGCAGTCATCTGAAATACCGTGAAGAACAATGTAAATCGTTTGCTGAGATGGACCGAAAACTTCAATGGGTCACCACCACATATGCAGTCACCTAAAAAGCCAAGATCTTGAGAAATTTTATCTTTCGCAAATGCAGATGTACAAAAAGGACATCTCTTCATTTATCGAGGAAGTTCAATGATTTTATGTGTACACACAATGCTTACACACAAAGTCAATGTTGTGATAATGTACTTTTGTGCAGTCATGTTTCTGATGTCCCAGGCAGCAGACGAAAAGTCTGTCCCAGCTCTCAGAGACACACAAATTTGCCTCCTGTATTTGTTCTCTCCAGATCCCTGGCCAATTGGATGGTGCTAGCCAGCATGAGGGCAGATCTTCCCCATCTAGTTCACTCAGACTCACACGGTCATCTCTGGAAACACCCTCACCCCCAAAAATGATTTACTAGGTATTTTTTAATTCAGTCAAGTTGACATCTAAAATTAAATCCACAAGTGTGATTTTCAGAATTTTAGATGTCAGGGATTTTAGATTTTAGGGATTCTGATTTTTCTAGAGTTTTAACATTTGGGATTATGGCATTTGGGATTGTGTATTTCAGGATTATGATCCAAACACACATTTGAAATTCATCCACGTCTTTGTATGGCTTGATAGCCCATTCCATCACTGTATAGTATTAATATTCCATCATATAGATGTATCACAGTGTTTTTATACGTTAATCTATTGAAGGACATCTTCCAGTTTATGAATAAAGCTGATAGAAATATTTTCATGCCATTTTTTTGGATTTAAGTTTTCAGATCACTCAGATATACCTAGGAGCACAACTACTGGATCATGAGGTTAGACTATGTTTATTTTCTAAGAAACTATCACACTTTTTTTTCAAAGTAACAATATCCTTTTGCATTCACACCAAGCAATGAATGAGAGTTCCTGTTGTTCTGCATTTTTGGCAACAATTGACACTGTCGGTTTTTTGGATTGTGGCCATTCTAATAGGTGCGCACTAGTTCCTTATTATAGTTTTAATTTGCAGTTCTCTAATGAGAAAAACACTACACAAATCCCAGTTGAAGGACATTTTCAAAACACCTGACCAGTACTCCTCAAAACTGTTACGGGTCATCAAAAACAAGGAGAGTCTGAAAAACTTTCATAGCTCAGGGGAGCCTAAGTAAACATGACAATTAAGTGTAACGTGGTGTCCTGGGGAATATCCCTGAATAGAAAAGGACATCAGGTCAAGGTCAAGGAAATCTGATGGAGTATGGACTTGAATGCTAATAATGTATCAACATTTGCTTCTTAATTGTAATAAATGTATCAAAACATGTAAGATGTTAATAATAGGGGAAAACTGTGTGAGTCATATAGAATAGCCCTCTTTTTGCAATTTTTCAGTAAACACTTTTAAAGTATTCTAAAATAAAAAGTATATTTTACAAATAATCTCCCTAAAAATTAACTCTCAAAAATTAAGAAAAAATGTATTATCTTGAGAGAAAGACATGAATAGAAGTGTTGTTATAAAGTTGCAATACTCATCTGTGTATATGCTTGTGGTTTTTAATGTACTTTGAATCAAAATTTATAAATGAAACTACTTTTGTCAGTGGCAAGCATTGTCACACCTCTATTAGCCAAGGGATAATATTCATTTAGTATTTAATATTTTCTAGAATTATTCCAAAAACTTTACTCACATTCTTAACCACTATGCTACATAAACTCTTAAAAGTGACTACATAGAATAGGAAAATCTTATTTTGAAAGTATATACAGACTTTTATCCAAAAAAAGGAGAGACTGCTGTAGGTGTAAGTGCTGATGTCTTTCTAGATTTAAAAACAACAACAGGAACAACGACAATAACCAAAAGCAGTCTTTTCATTTTTAGCCACATTTAACATCTAGAATTTTCAAGGGAAAAAAATTCCAAATACTTCATTATTAATTTTATAGACAATTTCCATTTCTCTCTCAATATACTCCTGAATATACTATTCTAGGTACATGTATATGATATTTTATTCAAGCAAGTAATATGCCAAACTCTTCAGTAATTTCTGTTTATATTTTATTAGTGGCATAAACCTGTGTTCTCACCAGCTTTCAAAATAATTTAGGTAGCCTTGGTTGTAAGTGCAATATATATACTTAAATATCCACAGAGTTCTGCTTCAGTGTAAATTTATGTTTTACCCTAAATATGTTGAAAACAAAAGATTTAAAATTGTGTAAACCTTCAAGGCAGACATCTGTCAGTTCAGTGTCTGCCAGTGCCAATAAACCCACCCATGCAACTCCAATTCCTTAATCAAATAGCAAGCTCAGCTGTTTGGGTTGACATCCAAGCAGACTTTTTCAAATTATCATCTCACATTAAAAAAAAAGAAAGCCTTATTACCATTCATCCAATACTTATGTAACCCTTGGTATAAGCCAAATATGCTCCTCTTTGGTAGCTAATAAAGAGGCACAAAAGATACCATTAAATGGTCAAATGAGCTTTAATATTACATAGCCAGTGATCATGCACTTAACTTGTTCTGTTTTTACTGCAAAAATGTGTTCAATAAGACTACAATGAACACCATACAACCCAAACACCTATGTAGCCTTTCCAAATCTTGTTTCAGAGAGGGTACTCTGTACTTGACCAAGCAGAGAGAAAAAAATTTCTTGCCATCAGACAGAAGCAAGTACAAAGCTTTCGTATATTTGTCTCATGACAACATTTCATCTTAATACAAACTGGTCATAACAGCTACTGCAGAAAATTGCTCTCTGTTTGCTGCCACCACGGGATGCCATCATTACTGACAAGATTGAGAAACCCATCAATGACAATTCAGGACTCAGTCCAATCACGCCATCCAAGCAATCTAAGTGGATTTTTTTCAGGGCTCTATTTGTGGATCTCTTTAATTCTTATTCATGTCTCCTGGTCCTTGACTTACATGAAAATTCAATGCAATAAAGGCTTCAGCTCAACTGAATTCAATTTCAGAAATCATCAAAAAGTAAGATTGACTACCCCAGGTTAGAGAAATACACTTTGAGGGCTTTGCATCTGTGCCATTTGTAGGCCCTGTCCCGTCCCATCATGGAGGACATCCATTCTATTTCAAGTTAACGAGGCTTAATTCCATTTCCATGGGCAATTGGCAAGAATAAATTAGCCACCTCATTGAGGTCTTTCTATAACAAAACTCTTTATAATTAGAGCCCCCACCACAAATTGTAGGTCCTCTCTATGGACGTGCAAATATTAATAAATCTATCAGGATAATTTTTGAAGGTTAGTTGCTTAACATTACATCACAACTTCTGGCTAAATTCCTTACACGTACAGATTTCCTGTCATAAATTATTTTTCTCCTCCCATGTACTTTAGTGAAATTACTTAATTCTGTATGCAAGGTATTTAACCAAGACCACAGGCAAATATCCTTGCAAATATTTCACATGTTGGCAATTCAAAATTTTAGGAACTCAGTGTGATTGCAGAATATGGTTTGTCATGCCTTGTAGTTACACTAGCAAGTCAAACACACTAGAATATTCCAGGCCAGCTGATGCTCAAAGGCAGGATTCCCTCATCCTTACTTGCTGCTTTAGAAGAGATTACAAAAGAGTGAATGACTTCAAAGTAAATTAGAAAAACATTAATAGCAATATGGATCGCATGAGAAAGAGCCCATCTCGTGTAATTTCGGACAAGCAAATGAAACCATGTCAACCATATGTTAATAGTCTGCTGGTCCCTGCACTTGATAAAATTTTCCACATCAGCCCCTCTCCTTTAGGTAAGTTTAAAGCCAAGCAAATACAGACTTCTCCTGATAAAATTCAGAAATGACAATTTTGCTTCAAGATCTCTTAACTAGGTATGCACAATATATTCTGAAGCAATGAGAATATTCATCTAAATTTACCACAAGGGAGTATATGAGCTTATATTTGCCTCACGAAATGAAGTTTTGACTTTCCAGATGAATAAATTGGACTGCAGATCACTATGTTCATCCATATGGAAATAACATAACTATAATACAAGCTTCCAGTTTTTAAAAACATTGCTGTTTTTCAAGGATAATAGGTTATTATGGAATGTTTACAATTAAATAAACAAAAGCATAGTCAATAATAGTAAATCAAAATCGGATATTTCAAAATTTAGTTGATAGAAATGCTATAAGACTCTCTACATCTGCTAAAACAATAGGCAGACACTTGGAGAATACACTGAAAACAAGGGAGCCAGAGAGGAATAGGTTTAGGAGACATTTCGCAAAACCCAAATGTCTTAGTTTCCTAAAATTGTAACTCCAAGGCAAACAGAAAATGGGAAAAAGTGAGCAGGCATTCCTGCTGAAATTACAGAGGCAATTTTGTCAGTTGGAGGGGGATTAACCGGACTTGAAAGGCAGCGGCGCCATCTTTGCAAGAGCTGCCAGGAGGATTCCACATAGCCTAGCCTACAATTATGTGACTAATTCGAGAAGCAATTGTTATATTTAATGCTCAACTTAGAAATTAGGAATTTATCAAAAGTCATTATCTGGTAGAAATAAAATGAACAATCTCTTGAGACCTTTCTGTAGTAACACTGTTCATAACCAATGCCTTTATTTTTTCTTCAGCATTTGCCTTAGTCTCCCGAGAAGTATTTATTTTAAACTTTAGCATTTATACTTTTTGTTCATTGCACTCATTAAGCATTCCCTCAAATGTCAGCACACTATTTCTACGTTCAACTTTATGTAAGAGTATGGACATAGCTGTAAGACATATGTGCACACTTCTGAAAATCATCCTTCCCGTCAAATTCTCAGTATCAAAGGGAAGTCTGGGCTTGGGTGTTGGTCCGGAAGATTCACGCCCGGGGAGTGTCAAAACCAAGGCTGATTGAGGACTTGGCTGGTATGGCCAGGACTTGAAGGTTGGACAGATGCGCGAGGGTTTATTAAGGGAAAGAGGTGGATGTCAACAACCCAGTAAGAAGTGGTCCCTATCAAAGGTGATCCCGGCCAGGGAGATCTGGTGGGGGAAGCAGTGGGTCAAGCACAGTGTCTGGGGCTCAAGAGCTGGGACATACAGGAGGAGTTCTAGGACAGGGAGGTACTCTGGCACAGGGGAGCCCAACAAGCACCCTTACTTCTCTAGCCCGAAGCTGGCATGATTTCAGAATTGGAGAGTGAGAGGCATGGCAGGGAGCTTACAGATTTTTGGGTATCTGGGATGGGAGGAATGACAGTCAATGTGTTCATATTTCTTTTTAAGGAGTAAGTAGAAATAATCAGGGCATATGGATGCAGCAAGGGATCCTTAATTGCCAAATAATCTGGGGCAACAACTTTATAATCCACTTGGAGAATTCATTGAAAATAGCCAAAATATAATATTATGCTGACTTATCATTTGAATGAAATCAACCAGTTAAAAAGGAAACTTTCACTATCTTTATTACCTTAATTTTAGAAGAGGTTTGTAATCACACATACAATGCAGTTTGTCTCAGCTAGTGCTATTGACTTTAAATGTCGGACTGTGTGATTCATTTGATTTAATAAAGTTCAGAGAGAAAAATCTAGATTTTCGTTACCAATTTCCTTCAGTCTATAAACGGAAAGCTACCATCTCATTATAAACTTTGTATTTATTGGAAAGAACTTGGCTTGTGGCTGGTTATCACTGGCGTTAGACAGCGTCATTTGTATTGTCTCGAAGGGAAAATTCAGGGTATTACCTCTGAAATTCAATTCATGGCAATAATTGCTGCATTTGCAAATTTACCAGGCGGCTTCATGTAAAATATATCAATACAGTTAGTAGGGTCTGCAAGTAAACAAAACATATATTCAGATGTCACAGGGGTTAATAAGAAAATTTTCAGTTTATGTGGGAAACAGAACAAATGATAAGATTGCTTTGTTTGGGCAGATAATCCCAGTAAAGCCATAAGTGGGTCAGAACAACCTTTCACATGTGTTTTGTAAAATGATCACGAAAACAGAGAGAGAATATTTACAGAATGGTAAAGTGCTTGCATGTGTGTGTCATTTAACTAGTCACAGTTAATTATTATGTAAGAAGATACCATCCGTCCATGCTTCCTATGGGCAAGAAAAGAAATTAAACATCTTTCAGTTTAAAAAAAATGCCTATATTTAAGAAAGTTAATTCTGCTTCAAATGGAAATACCTCTAAAATAATTTTTGTCTGCTACCATTGTTTATAGGGGTAGGTGATGGCTCTGAAAGTATCCAGAGAAGGTCAAGGCAAGAAGAATGAGAGTGGTAGGAAGGAAATGCGCGCCTTGCTCATCTGTGCCATTGGGCCCATACACTCTCCCCTCCTAAAACTGTGAGTTCCTACCACAGACCCCTCCTTGCCCCGAGGACTCCACTGGCAGGCACAGGACTGGCTAACCAGACTCAAAGGAGAATTTTATTTCAGATTTTATCTCTTAGTCCATTAATATGCTATCAATGCCATTTATTTAATGGCTCAATAGAGAAAATTTGGCCATTCCTAATTCCTAATTTTTTCTAGGAAGAACATGAGGAAAAGTGGATCTCAGCAAAAACAAATTCCCCATAATTAAGTCTCGTTATAAGTTAACCAAAAAGTGAAACTGTGGAAATACTAGATGTATTTTCCAAATTGAAAATTTCACAAATGGGTAGATTTTAGATCACGTTAGGTGTTTTTCGAGGTCCAATGCTTCTATTATTCTGTGGATGTTTTTGTATATTATTAGTGTTGATATTCTTAATATCAACAGTAGTTATCAGAGCCAGATGTTAAAAATTTTTCAAATTTGGGATTGCACATATAGAGTATAAAATTTAATACTTAGTTTATTAAGTATGAAATGTCTGATTTCCTTAAGTACTAAGTTTGACAGTTGGTATCTCTGACATTTCATTTTGACACTTCTTGTTTTATTTTTATTGTGAAGGTACATCCTCAGTCTTTCGAATTCATGTTTTGGCTTGTGATTATCTTTCAAATTTTTTTTTTTTTTTGAGACAGAATCTCACTTTGTTGCCTGGGCTAAAGTGAGTGCTGTGGCGTCAGCCTAGCTCACAGCAACCTCAACCTCCTGGGCTCAAGCGATCCTCCTGCCTCAGCCTCCTGAGTAGCTGGGACTACAGGCATGTGCCACCATGTCCAGCTAATTTTTTCTATATATTTTTAGTTGTTCAATTAATGTCTTTCTAATATTTAGTAGAGACAGGGTCTCGCTCTTGCTCAGGCTGGTTTCGAACTCCTGAGCTCAAACAATCCGCCCACCTCGGCCTCCCAGAGTGCTAGGATTACAGGCGTGAGCCACCGCGCCTGGCCTATCTTTCAAATTTTTTTAAAGCAATTTTTGTGAAACAATGGATAAGTCAAAAATTCATGTTATTTTCAAACATGAGTTCCATTGTGGAACCAGTGCAGTGCAGACAGCTTGAAATATAAACAAAGTGTTTGGGAAGGATGTGGCTGATGAATTCGCAGTAACATTGATGGTTTGAGAAGTTCCATCTGGTGATTTTTATCTTGAAAATGAGCCACATGGGCGACCTGAGACCAAGCTGGATAACGATGAGCTGAAAGCTGTAGCGGAAGCGAATTCATCTCAACCTATGTGAGAATGAGCAGCAAGGTTTGACGTTACTATTCCCACAATATTGAACCATTTGAAACAAATGGAAAGGTAAAGAAGCTGGATAGATGGATTCCACATTAATTAAATGAGTGTCAGAAGAGAAATCATCTCGAAGCTCGCCTTTCTTTGCTGTCATGACATAAAGGCGAACCATTTCTACACTGTATTGTTACATGTGATGAAAAATGGATTCTTTTTGACAATTGTAAGCATTTGGCACAATGGTTGGATAAAGATGAAGTGCCGAAACACACTCCAAAATCAAATATTCATCAAAAAAAAGCTAAAGGTGTCTGTTTGGCGGTCCAGTGCTGGTATTATCTACTGCAGCTTCATGAAGCCTGGTCGGTCGATTATAGCGGATGTTTACTGCAACCAATTGGATGAAATGATGAAGAAGCTTGGCATGAAGCAGCTCAGCTGAGATGGGTCAATAGAGACAGGCCAATCATCTTGCAAGACAATGATAGACCACATGTCACACAAACAATGCTCAAACTACAGATGTTGGACTTAGAAATTCTCTGTCATCCACTGTATTCACCAGACCTCGCACCAACTGACTACCACTTCTTCCAGGCTTTGGACCACTTTTGGCGAGGAAAAATAGTCAATTCTCAATAAGCTGTGGGAAATGCCTTTCTCAATTTCACAGCCTCTTGCTCTCGATGCTGCGTTGCTGCTGGCATAAACCAGCTATCGTTAAGATGGCAAAACTGTGGATAGTTTAGGTGCATACTTTGATTAATTGTACTGCTTCTTGTTTGAGATATAAAAACTACACTTTCGATTCAAAATTGGACGTTTCATATTTAATGGCCTGTAGCTGCCATCAGGTAATGTTTGGATCATACAAAACATTGTAATTGGTGTTATGCTTATTGGCTCAAAGAAAACAAAAATAATATGAAGATTTGTATTATATATACATAATATTATATATCATGGAATATCATAAATATGCTAAAATGAAAAGTCCCTAGGCATTGCAAGAATTAAATGCTCTTGTAATCTTGTTGATTTGTTTTAGTACACAATTAAGTTCCATATTTTAGACTTAAATTACACACAAAAAAAGCATCTCCCTAAATAATCAGCTGGAATAAATAGTTCTAGCAGACTCGGGATTCAAGGAATGCTAAAACACAAAGGCAGCATATTACTAGAAAATGATTGTTTATTTAATGTTAGCTCAAAATTCATCAGTAAGAAACCATCTGCTGGATCAAGATTTTACCTTTTGAATAAAAAACTTCTTCATAAAATGGCCCAACACCTTTTAGACTCTCTTCCTTAAGCTCCAGGAAGTCATGGCACATGATTTTTAAACAAAGCTTTTGCTCTCTGCCATTAATCCCTTCTGAGTAAGCAAATAAGTAATCCTTTTAATCGCTAGGGCTGATACTGCCCGAATGGTGAGACATAAGATAGTCCCCTGCCGATTGCAGGAGAACGATTTCCATAGCCAGGGAGAAGAGCAGGATAAACATCTCCATATAGGATGTCATGGCTGAATTAAAAAGCACTGCACGAGGAGCAGAGATGGATTATTATTTTATTGCTTTATAATCCATGGCATCATTAACTAGGATGGCACATTCCTATACTGATATCCTTCTTTTGAGCTGCAGTTGTGTGCAGATGGCTGGTGCCCATTTATACGCACTATGTGAAGTGAAGAAAGAATGTATCCGAACACAACTTTTAACCATGAAATACTGTGCCTGCCATAAAGTGCTGGAACTTTGTCATCTTCTCTAAGTGGAGCCATTTAAATTAATCTTTTTCAACTTTTAGGCCCAGTGCTGAACATATTTATTTCCTTTGACCTCCCCCAATGCATGACTTCTGGCCATTTATTCTTTTTAGTTGATTTTTCTTTTTTTTTCTGATCTCAAAGAGCTCAGTGGGATTTTATAAAATAGACATTACACTTCAATGCATTGCATCTACAGCTATTAGAACCATTTTTGAGACAGACATACATATGCTTTGATGATGAAATTAAAACTCCCATTACGTATTGTCTACCACCATATACCATCCATCTACCCAGCAGGATAGATAAAAAACAATGACAAAACATACTTTTCTGATCCTTTTTGACATGCTGGGTGGCTGAGCACCATCACCACCATCATCATCATCATTGTCACCGACCATCATCATCTCATCACCACCATCGATGTCATAGCTCATACTTACAGAGCACATATTAAATGGTAGGCACTATTTCCAAGCTCTGTGTGTGTGTGTGTGTGTGTGTGTGTGTGTGTGTGTGCATGTATACACAAATTATATATATTACACAAATTATAATGCTATAGTAGATACATTATTGTTTTATATATATAAATTCATTTAATCTTAACAATTCTGTCACAGTGCTTCCATCATGATTCCTATTTTATACATAAAGAAACTGAGGCACAGAGAGATGAGGCTCTTGCTCAAGGTCATAGAACTAGAAAGTGGCAGAACTGAACTGCACCTCTGTCAACATTTGATGGCCTAAGGAAAGCTCCGTGAGTTTGCATTGGAGCAAGAGGAACCTAACTAATCTAAGTAAGTCACCAAGAGCTTTCAGGTGGGTTTCAATCGTCATGATGTATATAGCTTTAAATAAAACAAGGAAGTTTGCTCTTAAGATCTCAGAGGCTACATTAAATGTAAGGCATTTAACACACATAATGAAATTATTTTTTCATTGCCTAAAATTAGGACAACTAAAAATCAGAAAACTATGAACACATTGAGTCTCTATATTGTGTGTGTATCTCCCTTTCTGTTGGCTGCCCAGCAACATTTAAATTGCATTTTTTTCTTTTCATTGAATTTAAATAATGTAAATTATTTAATTACATTTACTAAAGGCTAAAAGTAGTTTATAAAGAACAATAAAGTATCTAAAGGACATTTGAATCAATAAAAAATTAGCCATGTCAGGCTCAGCAAGGTCTCAGGTCCTATTAAAATAGGTCATCAAGTTTTAAAAAGTTCAAAAAAATAAATGGTCATATTTTTTCCCTGAATAGCCTCTACCTTTTAAAAGGACTTTATTGTTACATAAAGAAGTTAATTATTTTTAAATTTTAGTAGCCGATATCTCACTCTAGGAAAAAAGAAATCTGGACATAAGATTTCCCATTTCATTAATTTACAGAAGTCAATAATTCCTCAAAAATTACTGATTCGCAATGCTTTGGTTTTGAAAAATTGATCCCTATTTGACCTAGGGGATATTTCTTTAAGAGGTTTTAAACTTCAAAATATAATTCCAGAATTAGGTTATAAAGTGATGGAAATTTTGAGAGAATCTATACACGAGGAAACTGTGATCTAAAAAAAATAAAATTGAATGGGACAAAGCATGCAGAAATGCCTGGCTGGGTGTGCAGCTCAGTGGCGGAAGAGCAGGAACTCAAAAGCTTGGTTAGTTAGACATGATAAAGGCTTAGGGTCTGTCTTTATCTTCTCTATCCTTCCCTTAGTCTATGAGAGTGAAACATTATAAGAAGAGTTATAACCATCACAACCAACATCTGTATCACAATTTACAATTTACTTGCATATGATTGTAGATCTCCTCCATGGAGACAGGAAGATCTGGGAGGCTTGTATTCCTTTTGCTACTCACAGAGAAGTACTTTGCAGTGTCAAAACTGGTCTCCCCAAAGCCACACAGCTAGTAAATGCCAGACCTTGAGACCACATCTGTCCTCTCCACTGTACATACAGTGTCATCTCTCCACTATACATATAGGAGGAACAAAGAACAAGCGTAATTCTCCTTTGAAGAAAATATTTGATACCTTCCTTCAGCAATTATTTAGTGTCTTAAATAAAAGGCATGGCTTCAGGCATTGAGGAGACTGCAGCACTGCCCAAGGCATTGTTCTGCCTTTGAGAAGCTTAAAATTTAATAGACTCTCTAATGCTAAGTACATTTTAAAAGTTTTGTGGTGGTAATAACACAATTATTTATTATGCATATGTGAACAAATTTTTAGATCATAAAATGCATTCCTTCTTATAATACCAGGATTTACCCTCTCTCACTCAAGACGAAATTCTTAACAAACTAGCATCAGTTTAAAAGAAAAATAACTGCATATGAGGAGGGCCCCGACAAAAGAGGATTCTACAAAATGAAAAGTAGCTGCGGTGAAATAACTGATAGGAAGGTTGCTCGATATTCTCTCTTTTAGAAGGAAAGTGTGTAACATATGGTAAAAAAACTCTTTCAGCTCAAATAGACATATTTTGACCAAGTGACAAAGTCAAATTTATTTGAAAAAATTTTTATTTTCCCTGAAAAAATCCAAGGAGGTTTACTATTTTGAGTTGTTTCATATATAGAATCTCGATTCTATTGCTTCCTCAGAGACAGACACTATATCTTTCATCTATTCTTGAATCATCCATTCAAAAATTTTTTATTGAATTAGTACTACAGCAGGCGAAGGAGACAAACCAACAAGCATTCCTGCCCTCGCTCTATGGAGCAGGAGACAAAACTGAAGCCAGTATGTATGGCGTCACATGCTCTGAAGGGCGCCGCAGGTGAGCGCGTCGAGAGGCAGGGGCGGGGACTACGGTCTGTGCAGGTGGCATTAGAACAGACACCCACCAAAGTTTTGGGTGCATTTTGAAAGTAGAGCCAACAGAATTTGCTGGTGGATACAGAGGGCAAGGAAAAGAGAAAAATAAAAGGCGAATCCAAGGTTTGGGGCCTGAGACACTGGAAGAGTAGAGATGCCATTGACAGATAAGGGCAGGCTGTGGCAGGCAGAGGTTCATGGTTGGGAGGGAGGGAGGAGCTTGGAACTTGACTTCAGTTTTGAACCTTTTATTATGGAGATGACTATTGAACATCCAAGTATAAATGCCCACTAGGGCTAGGCAATGGCACATGTAAGCCTAGACTTTTAGCAGGAGGTTGGGGCTAACAGTATGCATCAGCGTGTCCATGGTATTTAAAGCTGGGGGCTGGAGGAGATCACCAAAGGGGTGGAAGTGCATGGGAAAGAGAAGAGAGGAAGACTAAGTACTCCCATGACCGCAAGTTTGAAGACAAGATAGAACAAACAAGAAGATACCATCTCATACCTGTAGGTTGGCTACTATTAAAAATAGATAAATAAAAAGTGTTAGGGTATAGAGAAATTGAAACCCTAGCACATTGCCGGTGAGAATCTAAAATGATGAAGAAGCAACTGTGGAAAACAGTTTGGCAGTTCCCTTAAAAAGTTAAAAATAGAATTATCATATGACCCAGCAATTCTATTCCGTTTGTACATTCATGCTCACAGCAGCATTACTCACAATAGCCAAAAGGTGGAAACAACCCAAAGGTCCATCAACAGATGAACGAATAAACAAAATGTACTATACACATACGATGGAACATTATTTAGCCGTGAAAAGGAATGAAGTTCTGGTGTCAGCGTCAGAAAATAGAACGTAGAATAGAGGTGACCAGGGGCTGGAAGAGGGAGGAATGGGGCATTATTGCTTAATGGTTACAAAGTTTCTATCTTGGGTGATTAAAATGCTTTGAAAGTAGATGGTGGTAATGGTTACACAACATTGTGATTGTACTTAATGCCACTGAATTGCACACTTAAAAATGGTTAAAATGGAAAACTTCATGTTCCGTATATTTAACCACAATTTTTTAAAAAGACACAGAACTAAGAGAAGAGACTGAGAAGGAATGGTGGTGAATGAGAAAGGAAGAGAACCGAGAGAGCGGGGGCCAAGTGAATCAGAGTTTCATGGAGAAGGAAATAGTTACGAGGATCAAGGTGTCCAGCAAGGTGACTGAGAAACGATGGCAGGAGCGGGTGGACAGATAGGGAAACCTTATATTATTCCCATAATTAAAATGGTCCTTGCCCCTGGAAGATTCACTCAGTTTCCAGTAAGCAATTTGTCGGCACAGAGCTGGGGATTATTGGGGCCTGGTGTGAATTATAACTAATTGCCGCAGAGTAAGTGACGGAAAGCGGAAGAGAAAAAAATAAGAGAGAAAGAGGGGAAAAAACAGTCAAAAATACTGGAGCACAGACACCATTTTTACTGGGCCTGACATTCCTCCTTCCATTCCCTGACCTCGTAAGTATGAAATTCATCTATTTTAAAAGAAAACAGGG
Source organism: Avahi laniger (assembly GCA_963575035.1). Classification (NCBI taxonomy): domain Eukaryota; kingdom Metazoa; phylum Chordata; class Mammalia; order Primates; family Indriidae; genus Avahi; species Avahi laniger. The sequence goes on along the minus strand of CAUYSK010062369.1, from coordinate 36,651 downwards.
GACAGAGTGTTGATTGAATCTAATCAATCAAGCTGGGAGGTGACTAATAGAAGGCAGCCTTGTATGTGCTGCAGGCGTACCCACAATGCAGAGTGAGAAGCGGTCCTTTTATAGTTCATTACATATCTGTGTGATGTTATTTATTGTTTACTTAAGCAATAGCAACTGAAGCACGGGCCAATTCCTGGGAATTAATGATCCACTGGGAGAGGCCATTACCTCTGGACATTAACCCCAGTCAGTTCACAGCTTTTCCAGGAAAATACCTCTGAAAAACTATTTGTTCTCCATTCCTGTCACCACATTTTTTTTTAAAAAAACAATACTTTAAATATTCTTTGAATGTAAGGTGATGGAAATACACTAACGGTTCTACACTTTGGAAAGCGATAGCTTCTTCAAGGTAACAGGAAGGGAGGAACAGCTACAAAGATCACCTCTTGAAGGCCTTTCTGAGTTTACCCTACTGTAGACAGCAACCCGAAGAATAAAAAAGGAAAAAAAATATGAGTCAAAGCACCCTTCAAATGTTTCAAGGGGCCTAGTTTTGAATCTAAGATTTTAATTTAAGTATTTTCAGGGCTTGCAGGCTCCCAAATATCTCCAAACTAGAGTATAATGGAGCTCATGATTCTAGTAATTTTTCTTGGTAAGAATACAGAGGAAAAAAATGTACAAGATGGTAACAGAAAGAATTAATGTGATTAAAATACTGGCCCAGTTATGAGGTACAACCTTAAGCAGCTAGAAAATGGGCCCAAAGGCTGAAATAGTTCTTAGGGTTATGTTTATAAAACCTAAATTCTACCTTCCTGTTACATGCTCCAAAGGAAAGAAATAACCAGTATTTCCTGAGCAAGGCATAATCCCGATCATTGCCAAGACAAGCGTCAAGAGAATGTTAAAGCTGGACAGAACCTCAGTGAGCCCCAAGGTTAGGAGAGGTAATATCACTGGCTGAAAAACACAGAGAACTCATGTCTTCTCAGTGTCTAATCCTGAGTTACTTTTACCCTAGCTTTGCTCGTACAGCTTTATAATACTAATAATCACTCACACACACACACGCGCACACACACACACACACACACACACACACTTACTTTGTGCCAAGTACTCTTCTAATATTTTAATACATGTCGACTCATTTAATCTTCACAATCACACTATGATCTCAGTACTGCTATTCTCATCCCCATTTCACAGATGCGGAAACTGAGGAACTTTTTGCCCAATGTTACCTCACTGGTAAATGAAAGAAGCAAAGTCTGAAACCTTGACAATCAGGCTCCACAGCCTATGCCTTTAACCACCACATAAACGAGAATTGGGGAGAGTATTATTTCATCAGCAGTTTATTTCTGAATGCCTATTCTGGCATTCAAAAAATCAAATAACATTTATATTCTGCTTATTATATAGTAATATGTGCTAAATGTCTTCTAAACATTAACTCATTAAGTCCTCATAATAACCCTATGATATATTATCATCATCCTCAATTTACAGAGAAGGAAACTGAGACAGAGACAGATTAGGTAACTTGACCTGGATCATATAGCTGGGAAATATCATGGAAAAAGGATTGATACTTAGTCTGGCTCCAGAGCAGGGAAGCTTATCAGTACACTCAGCTGCTTCTCTTCCCCAAAGTCCCAAATACTCAAATCTAATTACTTTTCTATCATAATCCCCCCCCCCGCTTCTTCCATTTTCCATGGACTCCTGATATCTCTTAGGAATATGAACATCCATACACAAAAGGAAGAAGTATAGAAGCATGGCCACACCATTTCAGTATTCTAAAACAACTTCCACTAGACTCATGTACATTTATTTGACATGGTTGTTGGGTAGAGGTATGGTAAGATTAGGAGAGAAAGAGGAGAAGAGAAAAGTGATAAAAGAAAAGGAATACTGACAGCTTGTGTACCAACTCCAGCTATGACAATAAACATTAATTTATTAAAAATTTACCTTAATAAGCTTAGCATGGTGCTATATAAATATTTTATGCTCATGTAGATTACTGTAATTTTCATGACAACTGTTTGGGGTAGACACTATTTGTATTCTCATTTCACGGATGACAAAATTATGGCTTAGAGAGGTTAATTAAATTGCGAAGGTCCCTCAGCTAGAAAATGGCAGAGTCAAGATTTGAACCCAGCCCATCTGAGTCCAGAGTCTATGATCTATACATCTGGCCTCCCAGAGACCCACTTAGTGCTGGGGCCTGCCCAGTAAGCCTGTGGGGTTGAAAACCACTGAGTGACACAAATAATATAATTAAATGTCCTTCCCAAGAGCCCATCCCCTCCAATTTTACTTCTGAGATATGCCAGGAACATTTGGGCTAGGAGGTATCCTCTCCCAGCTTTGTTTAGGGACTTCATTTGGGTTCTCTGGGGAAATGAAAGGAATCATGTATATTAGTCATTTCTATTCCTGTGCTAATGTTATTTCTAGTCATATATGTGTGTAGGTGAGGTGATAGGAGTAGTTTTGCTCAAATTCAAGGGTAAAACTGCCAGAAACATCATAAAATAATTTACAGTTGGCCCTCCATATCCATGGGTTCCATATCCACAGATTCAACCAGCCATGAATTGAACATATTAAAAAAAATACTACAATAAAAATAATCCAATACAGTATAACTACTTACATAGCATTTACATTGTGTTAGGCATTATAAGTAATCTAGAGATGATTTAAAGTATATGGGAAGATATATGTAGGCTACATGCAAATACTATGCCATTTTATGTAAAGGACTTAGCATTTGCAAATTTTGGTATCCAAGGGGGGTCCTGGAACCAATCCCCTGCAGATAACGAGGGATGACTGTACATTTATTAAGCCTTTATTGTATAATACATAAATATTATCTTATTTAATCCTTTTGCAATGGAATGACTATTTATGACCGCCTAAATTCATATGTTGAAATCCTAAATCCTCCAGGTCATGGTACAAGGAAGTGAGATATTTGGGAGATGATTAGGTCATGAGGATAAAGCCCTTATGCACTTATAAAAGAGATCGCAGAAAGCTCCCTTGTCCCTTCCACCATGTAAAGACACAGCAAAGAGACAGCCATCTATGAACCACGAAGTGAGGATCTAACTTGTTGAAGTCGGATCTCTCATGTGATGGTATTTGGAGGTGGGGCCTTTGGGAGGTGATTAGATCATGAGAGTGGAGCTTTCTGGAGCTTCATAAATGAGACTGGTGCTCTTAGAAGAAGGGACACAAGAGATCTTGCTCCTCTTTCTGTCCTGCCCCATGTAAGGATACAAAGAGAAGACAGAGATCTGCAAATCAGAAAACAGGCCCTAACCAGACACTGAACCTGACAGTGCCTTGACTTTGGATTTCCCAGTCCCCAGAACCGTGAGAAATAAATGCATGTTAAGTATAAGCCACCCTGTATGGTATTTTGTTATAGCAGCCTGAAAGGGCTATGACACTTCCCCACACTACTCAGCCATTCTTTTTTCTTCTCTTTACAGATGAGAGAACTATAATTCATAGGTATAAAGAAACTTACTGAGCTGTACCTTCTATATCTCATGAGACTGGTTCTCACACCTAGCTCGTCTATCTGGACATTCAGATACAAGGTTATAACATGAACCGGTCTGTTGAGAAATGAAACATGAATCATTGTAAAAACAAGTTGTTGACATTTATACAGTGTGTACCCTAAGAGTTCCACATGCAGTATCCATCTGGCAAAAATGCATTTTTGAGTCTGCAACATATCAGCTGAAGCATATTGAAAAGTCACAGGAGGAGAACCCTCAAGACAGTGGTGGAAATGGCCAGTGGTTGAGAATAATTGCTTGAGAAAAAATGTCCCCGTTCATTACACCTAAGACAATTGCCATGTGACTTGGTAACCTCCCCATGAGGACACGCTATGTGTGAGTGTTCTTCCACCTTCAGTGGGTCCAAACATGGCACGGTAAGCACTCAGCGCTTACTGCTTGGGTCAGTCATCTGTTTCCAAGACAACTTCTAACTTAGACATTGTTATAGGCTGAATTATTTCTCTCCCAAATTTGTATGTTGAAGCCCTAAGCCCCCGTACCTCAGGATGTGACTATATTTGGAAATAGGGCTTTTAATGAGGTAATTAAGTTAAAAGATATCCTGAGAAGGGGCCTTAATACAATCTGATTGATGTCCATATAAGAACAGGGAATTGGGACACCCACAAAGTTGCAGGTGCCCAGAAAAAAGACCACATGAGGATGCAGCTAGAAGTTGGCTGTATGTAAGCCAAGGAGTGAGGCCATGAAGTGGGTGATCCTTCCCTTATGACTCTCAGAAGGAAACAAAACCTGCCAACACCTTGATCTTGAACTTTGACTCTCCAGAATGGTGAAAAATAGATTTCTGTTGTTTAAGCCACCCAGTCTATGGTATTTTGTTATGGCAGCCCAAGAAAACAGATACAATCTAATAGAGATACCAAATTTAATAGCCTCAAAGTTTGCTTTTAATGTTTATCTAGATATTCAGCATTTAAAGTAAGTCTGAAATATTTTAAAATAGTTCCCCATGTCACTCTCTAGGAGGGAGATTTCTCCCTGCCCTTTTTTGAAGTTCTGAGTATCCAATCTGCCCACCTGACTTCTAAAAGTTCTACGAGAACTTCCTGTTTCATTTGAAGTAGACTAGCTTTTCCCCTCAGGAAGGTTTTTTAATTAAATACCTTCCTAAGTTATCTGGAGTATTCCCAAATAATGTATTTGACATTTCAATGCAAATTGCAACTGAATATTTTGCAGTGATCCCACATCCCAGAACTCAATTACTGTCCTGTGAAGGAGAAGAAAAGGAGAACTATGACGTCTGAGACTCAGCATGAAATAAAATTGCATTTCTGAGTTTCTGTGACAACAGAGTATGTAGACTTCATTTTTCAGAACAAAACTTTCAAGCACCTAAATAAAATTTAGTTCCTTTTAATAAATGTTGATTGAGCATTTAGTAGGTGCTGGGGCAGGCATATAATATTTAAATGTAGCTGTCATGGCATTGGGGACATTCATTGGGCAAATTTGATTTGACCTTGGAGTCATTTTAATTAGAAATGAAATACTGCATTTTTTTAAAAAAATTCCAATAATATTTTCAGTAGATATTCTATCCCCTATCATTCCTTTTTGATGAACACAGGGTGAAGAGGAAGCCACCAGTGACCCAGGGATGGGGTGGAGTTGAGAGGTTGGGTGTGGGACCAATGTTTAGAATGGGGTACAGCTCAGAATTCTGGTCAGACTCAGTTTCCCACATTATTAGTACTATTCAATGATAAGAAACTTCACATTTCAACTCGACCCTGTGAAAACAGCCCCATGTTACACTGGAGATAAGATGATGGATAATACTGACCTACCATTAAGACACTTAGAATCTGAAAGATATTATCACTGCATGAAGCCACTCATATGATAGGGAAAAAATCAATTCTAACTGAAATAGGAAAAAACGAAGAGACAAAGGAAGAATGTGAGGTGCTTTACAAGCTATGATTACCAGGCCCTCATTCCTTTTTACAACTAGGGTAGAACACCATTGCTTTTGGAAACAGGATCAGAGTGAGAGAAAGGACAGAGAGTAGTGACCACAAATATAACCACTCAAGCTTTTGGCAGGCAGTAGGGCTGTGTCATACTGGGCATACCTACTGCTTATCCTGAAGCCAGAAAAGGGGTTAGAGCTGTTAGCCCACAGACAGCATCCTTGAGAGCCACTGCTGACACATTCAAGATGTGTTTTTCATGGAGTTGCCATAGCCAGTACCCTTCAAGCCTTAACCTACCATTTTTTACCCCTACCAGAGGTGAAAAAGCACCATGTGGAACCCCTGATTTATCCTCAAAACACTGACCTGATAAAAAGTCATGGAAAGAAATGGTTAGACACATTTCCCCCCAAGAAAGATCTGCTATGTATAAATAATTTTAAAATTTTAGAAAGGGCATTCTCCCCATTCTACAAATCTATGATGCCCTCAAATAACTAAAGATTTATAACTCATGTTTTTATAATCTCTGTTGAATAAACTTAACTTCACTCGCCGTCACTAATCAATTATTGTCATTGTTTCCTTCATTTAAGATGCACACTAGCTAGTTCCTAAGGTTTAAACACTTTCTTCCAGCCCATTAAGTTGTCTAAAGTCTGAAATTCATTTTTTTAAAGATGTTCATTTATCAAGAAGTATTGAAAAATAATCAAAGGCCTTCAATAATTATTTTGAAAAATAAAAAGCAAATCATCTTAGAATCAATATTGAGTCTCGTAAGCTCTCTTACATGTGAATGAATGATTCCATTCATAAAAACAAAATAAAAAGCAAAACTTCCCAAAGTACTCAATAAATTGGATTTCAAAAAAAGCATCACAGTAGTTCCATTTCATATCAGATTTCGGATTAACATTGTCAAAAGAATGATGCATAAATTGTTTTAGTTTTATGGTTAACACAATTAGTCAATTAATGGCAAAGGACTGAAATTTCCTGAGTCAGTCATGCTGATAGTCATAAATCCATGTGGATGTAGGCAGAAATCATCTCTTTGAATAAATAGTTCTGTGATCCAGATCCTTAATCTCTTTCCCTATGTGGAAAGGCGATCCTCCTTTACTGCACAGACCTCAATCTAAATCGACACTAGATATTTAAAAAAAAAAAATTTAAAGTACAGTCAATACTAATGGAAGGCAGCAGGGACCAAGATAACCTCAAAGGCAACTAATCCAAAATGTGTTTAGCTTTGGCTAAATGGAGATTTAAAACGGATAAGCTGGGAGCTGATCTGATCATAATTCCCAGCTACATATCCAGGCATTTCTTTTTCAATCTTAAAATCATCCCTTGGTTCCAACTAAGAGACTAAAGCCAGTAAGCAGTTAGCCTATTCCCAAAGAGTGTATCAATTCTACAGCTTACTGGAAGGATGCTAATCAACACCACCAGGTGTTACTTACTCTAATGGTGTCTGGCCCTCGCGTGCAGCAGGATTTGCCCGCACTGTATGCCATTTCAAACTCGCAGGACAACTGACTGTTCTATGACATTTTAAGAAGGACAAAAGCAGGGAAACTGTGATTTCCACTTCTAAATAGTGCGACAGAGCAAGAAAGCAGACACATCCTGGCCAAATGCAACAAACCCACTCTAACTCCCTAATCTCCTTAGGCAGGAAATATAGGGTTAAGCATGGGAAATAGAAATTTTGCAATGGCAAGTGAAAGCCTATTAATACAGCAAACTGTGTAAACATCATCATTTAGAGCTTGGGGACACGTTACTGACATAAATCTTAAAAGGTTATGGAGACGCTGCTGTCTTCAGCAAAAGAAAGTAAACATGTACAAAGGATTATAATTTATTCATCTTGCTTTCTCTTCCAAAAGTAAAGCAGCAGAGGACAGCAACATTATACCTGATTGCATCATCTCTGAATAAGAAAGTTATTCGATGTGTGTGTTTAGGAGGGGGTGAGAGTGGAGAAACCAAGCACAGGGAAAATACATAATTGAATTAAATGCCTTAGAAAAGCTTGAATTTGATACACTTATTTCTATATTTAAAAAGGAAGAGGAAGATGAAAATGAAATGATGAGGAGTTGAAATGTAGGAAATTAATGATATTTAAATGAAATAATGGAGCTTCGTTCTCTAGAAGCAGCCTGGGAGCACTTGATCCATTGCAATCTTGCTTTTTTGGACTAATACATAATAATGGTTAACACTTACTGGGCACCTACAAAGGGCCAGGCACCGTCTCTCTGCTTTATGTCTCAATTCACTTCATCTTCCCAAGACTCAGTGAGGCAGAGAATATTATTTTACCCACTTTATAAAAGTGAGCTCAGGGGCACAGTATGTTTAAATGACTTGCCCAAAATAACCCAGCCGGTATGTTTGGAAAGAAGGATCAGAACACAGTCTTACTTCAAGGCCTCTTATTCACTTCCAGGGATGGCCCCCTCTCAGCTGATAGATTTGTCACAAAATGGAGCATTTCTGTGAATGCCTGATACAGAATTTCTTTTTAACCACTGTTAATCTCTAGCACATAAGTAGAATACCATAAAGAAAAACAAGAGGAAAACAGCTTATGGATTCTCAGTGGTGTTTAACATCAGAGTGCAAGGAAACTCTGTTTCAGCAGAAAGGATGAGTGGGTCACCAAATAATTGGCATGTAAACGTTTATTTAAGTCAATGAATATGTAGAAATGGGAATCCTTAGTTAAAGCACAGTGGTTAAGAACCTAAGCTCTGGCTTTACATCTGAAATCAAACACTAGCTCTACCATTTACTAGGTGTTTAACCATGAGTAATGGATTCAACTTCCCTAAGTTCCAGGTTCTGTTTTAGTAAAATGGAGGTAGTAATATTCACTTCACAGGGCTAATGGTGGAAATAACTGAGATAATATATCAAAATCATTTAGGTTTTTGAGGCACTTCCATGCTGTTTTCCATAATGGCTATATTAATTTACATTCCCATCAACAATGTACAAGCATTCTCTTTTTTCCACATCCTCAAATATATATTTCAAAATTGCTTAGAGATTGAATTTTAAATATTCTCACAAAAAAATGATAAGTATGCATGGTGATGGATATGTTCATTAGTTTGTTAGAATCATTCTACAATGTAAACATACCTCAAAACATCACATTGTAATCCATAAATATAGACAATTATTTGTCAATTTAAAATAAAATAAAATTAAATAGATATACTTAAAAATTATTTTATACAGTGCTTGGCACACAGTAAGAGTGCAGTTTATTATTATTATTTTTATCACTATTCTTCTTTAAGCATCTGTTGATGTTGGATAAACAAAAGGTATTGGTACACCTACCTAGTATATATCATCAAAAATGACACTATATTTAATACTTTGCTTCTATAATTGAATGCAGTTTAATTTCTAATTCAATTTTAAATTAATTGCTACATTTATCAATGTTATATGTGCACATAGCTAAGATGAAGTAATGCTCAATGGCTCATGACAAAGAGAACTTTAGTTTTCCCAACTATGCCCATCTCACTCTGCTGGTTCTAAATATTTCAGCTGTTTCCTGCACCATATACTGGGTAGCTTAAACAACAGACATTTATTTCTCACTGTCCAAGATCAAGGTGCTGGCAGATTCAGTTCCTGGCGAGGGCTGTCTTTTTGGCTTACAGACAGCCACCTTCTTGCTATGTTCTCATATGGTGGAGAGAGAGAGAAAGACAGAGAGCTCTTTTTATAAGGGCATTAATTCCATATTGAGGGCCCCACCTTCAAAACCTCATCTAACTCTAATTAATCTTCCAAAGGCCCACCTCTAAATACCATCGTTTTGGGGATTAAGGGCTTCAACATATGAATTTGGGAGGGACACAAATATCTAGTTCACCGCACCTCCTCTGCAGCTTCCTAGCTCCAATGACTGGTGGATCCTGGAGGTATAATGTCCTGGCCCCTTTAAATTAAGGCAGTACCACTCTGGGGACCATCGCAGCTCCGGAGCAAGATTTTTGTTGTAATTCCATGACCTTCACAATTAAGCTCCTCCCCCTGACCAATCTTGCTTCTTTCTTCTTCCACAGGTGTTGATCCTAAAGATACTTCCTCAATAAACTTCCTGCACAGAGTGTGTTTCCCAGGGAAGCCAATCATTGTTTATAGATTTTATGTCATGATAGTGACTCTAAACATGCACACACACTTCCCTTCCTCTAATGCTCTCAATATATTTATACCACAACTATTGGTTAAGCCAATAGTTACCATTTATATCACTAAAACAATGAAATACTGTTCACTGCTGAGCCAAATAGTATCCTATGGTTACCATTCCTTTATCATATAAATTTTGTTTTGTCTTGGAATTAATAAAGTTACTGTTTGTTCATCTGCTTAGTTTCTATGAACTTTACTTCCTCCCAATATTCAGCAGATCTGTCAAATGTCTTTCAATAAACTTTGTAAGTATTGTATGTAATAATTACTCTACGAATTCTATTTGGTTCTTGGATACTTCTCTCTTGTAGCTCTTCTCCTTCCTGCTGTAACAGATATGTGTCGGTCTGCACAGATGTCATTCTGACAATTCTCTTTTTCATTCTTCTGTCAGCACTTCTACTTCACGAACCCAGTACATCTTTTTAGGTTTATTCCTTCATTTTTCGGGAGTCTATACTTTAGTAGCTTTCTCTAAGATAGGATGTATGGGAGGTATATTTTGGGAGTACATACACATTTATTATTCTTCACTTATATATGATTGATAGTTTAGCTGGGCACGAAATTGTTGGCTAAAAACCACTTTTTCTCCAAGTAAGTTTTCTTTTATCCATTGTTGTCAGTAAAACATTCAAAGTCATTATGAATCTCTTCCCTTTGGATACAAACAGCTAATTTTCTCTTGAAGATTAAGAAAATTATTTTTTATTCCTGGTGCTTTGAAATGTTGTGATGTTTGGGGTCAGCCATTTTTTATTCAATGAGCTAGGTGCTTAGTCTACCCGTTTAATCTGGATTATTGTGTGTTTTTGATCATGAAAGAATTTTTCTCCATTATGATTTTGATAATTTTCTGCTCATTGCTTCCTCTCACTTCTTAGGAATTCCTTTTGTGGGGATAATGACCTTTTTAGATTGATCTTATAATTTTGTTTTCTATCTCTGATTTCCCTGTTTTCCTACTTTCTAGAAGATTTCATTCATTTTGTTCCAATCCTTTTATTTTTTTTTTCTCTGTTGCTTACCATATTTTTAATTTTCAAGCACTTTCTTGGTCTCTATTTCTTTTTTTAGAGCTTCCTGTTCTTATTATAGACATATTCCTCACATAGGAGGACTGTCCGTAAAGTATCCAGCCATTGTTAATATAACCACACTGGTTACATTGCTGGATACTTTACAGACAGTCCTCATATAGGTGCATATCAGAGGTTTTTTTTCTTAGATTTTCTTCTGCTCTTTCCAAAATTTTGTTTCCTCCATTTGTCTACCTATCTCTTTTGTAATTTGAGGTTTTCCTAAAATGTTAGGTGATTTTTGATTTTTTTTTCTCTTAATATTTACAATTGAGGCCTTTCATTATGTATCCTTGGCTCTCACTTCAGCCTTCAACTGGTTCTCCCTATTTCTCCAGACAAAAGAGCTCCAGTATCCTCTAAAGTAGATGAGTCTGGGAGAAAATATGAGGGATGCTTGCAGTGGTCCTCAATCTTTTTGGCACCAGGGACCAGCTTCACGGAAAACAATTTTTCCATGAAGCTTTGCTGGCCCACCACTCACCTCCTGCTGTGCAGCCCCCGACCCTCCTCCTGAGTTTCATGGAAGACAATTTTTCCACAGACTGGGTGGTGGGAGAGTGGAGGAGCTCTGTGGCCTAATCCATGGCCCAGGAGTTGGGGACCACAGCTGTAGATCCTTTCCACAAAAGCTGCTCTTTTCAGGCCATGCCCCCCTTCAGTAGTACCTGGTGTCTCTAGGTAGCGTTCCAAGGAGCACGCCGACTCATTTCCTGGTGATGTTGTCCTCTGTAGGCTAGGTGGGAATTTCTTCTGCTCTGATAAGTCAATTAACGTCTGTTTTCTTTCTTCAGCAATGTTGGTGAAAAGATTTTTCCAGTGTAGAATCTGGTTCTCTTTGTCCTTGTGAATTAACATCTTTTTGGTTTTCTTAGTGCACTTTAGGGGGGCTTGGAGAGGGAGAAGCCGTATGTATGAGTACACTGTTATTTTTAAATAGAAACTCTGTAATATGTTTTATTTCCAAACATGCATTTACCATTTCACATGTCTTTATGATGAAGTCATAGTTTTTAACACAAGAATTTAGCTTCTCCATGAGAGTCTCCATTCTCTGAACTTTGAGAAAATGGTTCAGTCCTGGTACAGTGCCAACAAAGGAGAGGTCATACTTTCAAAACAGAAAAAAAAGGAAAGAAAAATAACACAAGATTTCAAAAGTACAGAGTCATAACTTTATTGTAAAACTCAGAACAATTTTTAAAATGTGTTCATCAATATACCTTTTTTACAGAGCCATTTAGTACAGTAAAATAAAATATGCAGGCAATAATATACATGGTACATTTTGCACAGAACAGACAGGCTTAGGCAAAGAACCTTAACATGTATTGTTTCTATTAAGCAAATTGCTCCAGAAAAACATAGATTACAAACCAGAAATGTTACTGTTCTGTGCAAACTTAGTGCCAACAATCAGCATGATGATATCAAACCATTATGCATACAAAGAGAAGACAAATGTCCAATCTCGACATCAAAGGCAATCATCAAATAGTTTAATGGATATGGTTACATGATTAAATTGTATCGTGTACAAGATGTACAAACAGAAAATAAGAAAGGAAAGAAATGAGGCCATGTGATGAAATAGAGCCATTCTTTTAAAATTTTGCTCAAAATATTGCTTTGTGTTTTTATACATAAGAAAAATGGGTGTAAGAGAAACTCAGAGGAGGGGACTAAAGAATATGGGATGTACGTGGGACATTTAAGTCATCTCTTTGGCAGAGTTACTACTCTTCCAGGCATAATGACTTCTAAAAATTATTGAAACTTCCAGCCTTGTAGTAATGATTTCGTAATAAGTCCAAATGCATCGGGGCATGGGAGAACATCAAAACATTACACCGAGTGTTAAATGTTATCATCTGGTCCAGAAATTATTTCAGTAAATATCATCTGTTGAAAATAATTATCCTGCATTTAAGTTGCAAAATGATAAGATATTTTGGAGAAGATTAAATGCAAACTTCATATTTATTTGTTATAAGAATTCAAGAATAATCTTAAAAGTAAAAGTGGAATGCTACTAGGTGTGATGTGATTAAAGGGCAGACCCATCTCTGGCTTCTGGCTTGTCAGGTTTATGTGCTCATTTTATTGCACTGGTATGAAGCCTGGTCTGAGAGCTCAGATAATACGGACGCTACGGAACTCTGGATATTTACAATCAGAAATTTGCAGCTTCCTCCATAAATACCAGTTAACGTACCTGAGTTATTTATGAAATACGCTCCTACTTTGCATTGTATACTAGAATCACTTTTTTTTTTCCAAATTTTAGCAATCTGCCCAGTTGGAATTTAAGGGCTTTCTTTTGGATAAGAGCAATTTAATAACTATCTTTCAAAAACAAATAAAGTACTCCGTGTGTGTGTGTGTGTGTGTGTGTGTGTGTGTGTGTGTCTGTGTACCCATGTCAGGACTAGGGGGAGGCAAGTGAGGCACTCATTTTAGGTGCAAATATAAACGGATGCCAAAAAAATCTCAGTAATCAAGATAAATAATATTTTAAAAATCAAATTAATGCAAAAAAATCTATGTGGTACAAGTAAAAGTAACGTTGTATCTTGGAATAGGAAAAGGACATTGGATAAAAACTAAGAAAATGTGAATAAAGTATGGACTTCAGTTAATTTAAAAAATCCATGATCAATGAAATATCAAAATTTTCAATAAATACAATGTGTATCACTGATTTTTGCTTTTGCATCAGACTCCGATATGGCTCGGCATGGCACTAGTGTGTGTTTGTGTATTTATTCATCAAGCTTTTTTTGTTTTGCTGTATGTCCAAAAAATTAACAAAAATGTAGCTATGATTACGAATGTCTGTATTACACAAAAGTTATTAAATGCTATCAGTGAATACTATTCAGCTACAGGTCAGACTCCCTGAACACAGAAAATATCTTATATTTTACTGTACCAATCATATTTCCTAAAACTTCAATATTTTACATGAACTACTAAATGAATATTTTGACTGACATGGGAAGGGGGTGAAGCACTAAGCCAGAATTAAGGAGCCCTACGTTCTCCTTCTGGTTCTGCTACTATTTGGGGCAAGGTATTTCAACTCACTGGGACTTGGGGCTATCATTTGTTAAACTGGCTGAATTAAATGATCTATAAAGCTTCACTACTCTTAAGAGTTTATACATCTGGGATTTTTTTTTTTTACATTTGGGATTTTTTAATTTATTTTTTTAACTCAGCAACATTTAATTAAGGAAATCATATCAAACAAAACATTACAACATAAAAGAATAAAAGAATTGGTTTTCCCACTGTTATTCATATCATTAAAAGTGGGATTAAAGGGAGTAGAGTATCACAGAATCCATGAGTTCTTAATGGGCAAAAAGCTGAATATTGTATTGTGGCTACAGTTGAAATGGACACATATGCTCCTGGCATCCCAAATTCATGCTCTAAATGGAATTTCCTTTTAAAAATGTAAAAAAAAAATTATTACTAGGAAGTCAAAAAAAGCATACTTTTTAGCCCATGATTGATCTGTTACAAATAGTCTTCTAGAATCCAATTCATTTGTAACAACTATTCTATGGGAAAAAGTACTTAAAGTTCTAAAATTAACACATACACTTTGAAATGTAACCTTTATTATATAATAATTACATTATAATTAATTATAAGTGATTTTTCTAGAGAGAATTCTATACAGAACCGAAAAATGTTACAAGAATTACATTTCTTTATCCCAACAAAAACCATACCACATTATATACACTAAAGTCTTTTTTTTTTTTTTTTTTTTTTTTGAGACAGAGTCTCACTGTGTTGCTCTGGCTAGAGTGCCGTGGCGTCACCCTAGCTCACAGCAACCTCAAACTCCTGGGCTCAAGCGATCCTCCTGCCTCAGCCTCCCGAGTAGCTGGGACTACAGGCATGCGCCACCATGCCCAGCTGATTTTTTATGTATATTTTTAGTTGTCTGATTAATTTTTTTCTATTTTCAGTAGAGACGGGGTCTCGCTCTTGCTCAGGCTGGTTTTGAACTCCTGAGCTCAAAACGATCCGCCCGCCTCAGACTTCCAGAGTGCTAGGATTACAGGAGTTGAGCAACCACGCCCCGCCTAAGGTCTCTTTTTAAAAGTTTCTCTAGTAATGCCATATTTGGCCATAAAATCCTCATTTCTACATTATTTCACAATGAGACAAAGTAAATGACAGTTTCTCTCCTATCACCCATTTCTAACGAGCAAGTTCACAATATTTTAAAAAGTTAAAATAATAGTCAACATAACATTCAATAATATGCTTAGGCCCTGTAGGGTATATACATAACTTAGTAGTTGTGGAAATGGGCGATATTAAGGCTGGAATTAAGTAAAAAACTTGAGTCAAAAATTATTTTTTAAATGAAGTTTACTTCAAAGTTACAAAATAAAAGTTCTAAAGGATTTTGTTTAGAGAATTGTTATGAAATTATCTATAAACAGAATGAAATTCTAAAAGGGTTTTAAATGTATTTTACATTTTTCCTGCAGGTAAGATGTTACTTTTGTACTTTATTTAAATTCAAAATAATTTATTTGTCAAATCATCTCCCTCACTTCCCCAAACAGAAAGTTAAATGTATTTCTACCTATTTGAAAAAAATTTTTCCCACAAATTCTACTGAAAGGAGGTCAATAGGAAACTATAGAAATGACAAAGGATGTAGATTAATGTAGAAGTTTAAGCAAATCAAATATTGAAGTTTAGACAGAGCCAAACATTTTCAGATCATTCTAGATATTGACACACTAACTACACTGTTTGGCTTAGCTACATTCACGTGACCTTGTAAAGAGTAAAAAACATTCACTTAAATTCAACATCAGTGTTTTCAGTATTATAAAAATGAACATCCCTCTTCATGTGTGTTCCTATTGGCAATTCCGCAAGATGCCTTAAAAAAATGAGAAGCTGTAGCAGGTAGCTCGTCTAGTGCCTAAAACGGCAGCCAGTTTAGCTCCGCGATCTAGAAAGGCAAAACCAATGCCCTGGCTCAGGTTGGTTTTCTGAATTTGTTAATTCCTTTCACGCTATGCTTTTAAAAAGTTACTACATTACCAAATATCATATCATTTTCCAAGACAGTCAAAAATATTCAAGTAGATCCTATAAGCTTTTGGATTGCTGTGGCAATTTTAGTTTTGGTGTGCTTTCATATAAAGCTGTCGTTGAGAGACATCCAGATGTATACCTTGACCGTCCATCACTGCTAGGCAGATGGTGGTGGAAGAGCGACCCCCCATTTCAATGAGGTGCCATTTTCATCAACATGCACATTTGTTACAAAGCAAAGCTAAACTACATCTGAGTCATTACTTTCTGGCCTAGCATACGAAAAATGATCCATTAGTCTA
Organism: Avahi laniger; assembly: GCA_963575035.1. NCBI lineage: Eukaryota > Metazoa > Chordata > Mammalia > Primates > Indriidae > Avahi > Avahi laniger. The sequence continues at coordinate 20,413 of CAUYSK010062369.1, read as the reverse complement.
TGTGGCTACACATCCAGTTCCTTTTTCTAATTCCGTATGTTTATCTGAAAAGCTGAATTGTGTTATTTGTAATTGAGCCATGCAGAAAGATTAGACAGTCCTACTTATTTGTCTCCAATTTTGAACTCTGTTTTACATGATGCATTCATAGGGAAGAGTGTAGAAATAGAATTTTCAAGAGACTATACTTCATTCAGGAAGAACGGTGCTTTGAGAATACACATATTCTGTATAATATTTTAAAAAAATGAAATTTCATTTGTGTTTGTTTTTTCTAAACTCCATTTGTGCTTTGGTCTTAAAGAAAGATTGTACTAAAGTCTTGGAAATATCCATATAGAGTACGCTGATTACTCCATTTTGAAAGCATACTGCCAAATGCTGACTCCCCTTCATTGACTACAGATAATGCTCCCATTACTCCTGCTTTGGAAGTCTAGACTTTGAGAAAGTTGTTTATTCTGAGAGTTGGCAGTGGTTAAAAAATTTTATACATATATATATGTGTGTATATATATACACACATATATATATATATATAAAATCACTAATAAGAACAACAGCCTCTTCTTTTGATATATTAACGCTATCAGATCATTGTCAAAACCAAATAAGAGCTGCGGCCAAAAAAAGTGTGTCTTGGCCTGCACTAGACACAGCTGCACTTGAGTTGGCCCCACAGCTAAGCCCCATCTGTAAGGGTTGGATGCTTGGTGACACTGGCCAGTCTGATGCCTATTTAAAGAAGCCTGAGAAAGCTAGGCAGACAGATGGTGAAGCAATTCAGTAATGAGGAGAATTTAGCTTATGTTGATGATGTCTTTTGCCTTCCAAGAGGATGTTGCAACTACCATGTAACACACCATAATGGGGCATCTATCACTGACAGGCATGCAAACATTTGTGCTCACACACAAGGTGTACTTACATTGCACCATATGTAAACAGAACACAACATTCGCTAATCTCACAATTAGCAATACACATTGCATACCGCCATGACTAAGTGATTCTAATTCCATTGGCTTAGCCCCTGTCTCATTCCTCTCTTAAGGAGGTTTTATTACTGTTGTTTGTTTTGGTTTTGATTTTTGCTGTGTGACTCAGCTCAAGTGAAACTAAAAGTATTAGAAATAATGGGTTACAACCCAATGCAAATTAAACATTAATATGGCATTCTCCCAGAGTCCCTGCAAGAGCAGGGAAGGAACAGAGACACGCCAGCATGCTAGAGCTCAGGGTGCGAGAGGGGTCTGCAGGAGGTGAAGGCAATCACTTGAAGGAGTTGGATTTAATCCTAACTTCAGGGGGAGGCACTGATGGGTTTTGACTGGGGGGATGTCATGACTCTATTTCCATTGTCAGGCTATCCTTCTACTTGCTAGGTGGAGAATGGGTTGGAGGAGACCAGAAAGGCAATGGCAAGAAAAGAGATTGATTACTGCATTTTACTGCAAAATGAACAGTCCTGCTTGGGGCTGAAATATCAAAACATTTGCAATATCGCCCATAGGATGGACGGATAGGACGGCACCAGCCTTGGTTGCTGGCTCCCTCTGGCACGCCTCATTTCTTTATGAAGTTGCTTTTTGTGCCTTAAATCTCAGTGCCATTATGATTTATGACCACATGCATCTTTTAAATTAAGATTTGTTTGATTGTCTGTTTCTATTAAGGTGACCATAATAGCAATTTTCCTTTTCCAAACAAATGTTTTGCAGAGCGCTGCAACTCAGAGTCTGTGTACGGATCATGACAGTGATTAATTTCTGTCGCTAAATTCTTCAGTTTCTATAACTAATTTAAGATAGCTGCCACTTTTTAATAACTAAAGGATATAAATCCAGTAGGGTATGTTTTCTTAGGTAATTGATATAACATCTTCATATTAGTGACTATAAATTATAGCTCTGTTACTCCATTCTGTCACCCGGCAAGGCTGCTCAAAGTACGCACAATGCAGGCGGAGCCTGTGCAGTGGTGCATACAATTTCTCCTGAACTAAACAACAAATCACAGAGCCGAACACCATCTAAATCAATAATTTACTTAAGATTTCATCCAGCCAAATGAAAAACCCACTGGCCTTCCAATGCTGGGTTATTTGGAAATTTTTTTTTAAAGTTTAGTGTTAACCAAGTTGAAGAAGTCATTCTCTTGGTAGAAACAATGTTAAGATTGGAAAGGAGGCTATCATTTACCTATTTTGTTTACCCGCCAAAAAGTGAGTTTCCCAAATGTCCCCAATTAGTAAATAGAAAAATAAAATTCCTTAAAATTTCTGAGGACTAAAAAATTTCCAACCTTGGTGACTAATTTCTTCTAACTGGACAAAGTTCCTTGGAATACATTCAAACACCGCTTCCCTAAAGATACTCCCACAAACACCTATGACCCTTAAATGGAATCTATTTCTATGACACAAACACCAGCAGAAAACTGAGGTACCATAATTGATGCCAAATGTATCAGTAAATTTTGGATTCCACCAGTGTTGGCTTATATGTGACATAATTCTGTCTCTTAATCAAATAGTGTGAGGAGGGGTTCTAACCAGTCTCAAATGCCATCCGAATCACTCAGAGAGAATGAGGACATCTGTGAGTATTTATACCCACAAAAACATGTCAATGCGTTCTTAGATCAAGGAATCCCAGCTGCAAATGAATGAGGGTCCCTGATATGATGCCATCAGCCCCTCTCAGCCATCGGCAGCAAGACACCCCTGTAGTAGCACCCTGAATACTTATGTACAACTGTAATTGATTACATTTAACTTTATATGATTTGTAGATAAATGATGACTGCATGTGTATGCAAAGTGTCTCTGTAAAGAAATGAGACTAATTTTCTTCTTGAATAACTTGTGAAGGCAGAAGAGCAATCACATTGCAGCAAGAATACATGGCAACATGTTTCAATGAGCAGCAGCATTATTTCCAAGTTCAGCCAGTCAACTGTCATATGCAAACAGCTGCAGTGAATATTGCTTTATGTCAGAACAAAAATGGGTGATCACTTAAAGCAAAAAATTAGCGTGGAGTTCTGTGTGATAAATCTCCCACATTCCCCTTGACATGCTCAAATAAGCTTCTGCAAATGGAAGAACATCGAGAGTCACAATTTTTATGCCAACAAACTTTTTTAAAAGGCCGTGGAAGATGCTTATGTTGCTACACAAAAGGACTATCTGACCAGTCTCTGGGATTCATTCATAAAAATGTTGAAAATGTCAAAGATTTAGTTCATTGAATTAAGACACAAATGGTGGCCACAGACTTATATTAAAGGAAAGAACAAATAACGTAAGGTAATAGGGCTGAAAAGGATATTAAAGTCCATTCAGTCCAGCCTCCTCTTTTTACAGATAAGGAAACAGACCAAATCAAATGAAGCCCATATGGTAGAATTAAAACTAATTTGATGTGTTCTGAAAACAACTGTGTCAGAAAAGTTTCCAGAAAAATTGTGCTCTGCATTTTGGTGACAAATGGAAAAAGTTAAGATGGGTCAAAAATAGGTTGAAATCCACTTTTTGAATTGTTAAATATTTCTTTTAATATAACCAAGGTACAAAATGTTCAATGTCTTTACTGGAAAACTCCAACTTTCCTAGGATCCAGAAAGCACATGTATTAAAATTATCATCAAACACCAGAATTTCTTTTTTGATATCTGGTTTTGTTAAGTAGCAAATCCCAGTTTCTGTGTATGCTGCACATTATACCACATGGCCCAAATACATTTTAATATATCAAAATGTTAAAACCATCCCAAATACTTGAGGAATTCCATACGATGCAAATACATTAGCTAAGACCAATGGTGATCTTCTTTATTATAGTAATTCTTTGACTCTAAACACAGTTTTTGTTTTATTCAAACCTGATGTTGACCTTTCTGATTGTAGATCTTATTTATCAGACATGGCTATAAATGTTTTTTGGTTATTTCCAAAATCCTGGCAAATTACATACATTATCCTCCTTTGAGAATACTCAAAAATGTGACATAGGTTCCAACACTGTCTTAAAATATGGCCTCGTTACTAGATAAATTTATATTATCTGCTCAAGAAGACTACTTTGAAAGGAAAAACATTCAGTGGAGAAGTTAAGAAATGTTAGTTTTAGAAGTCAGTAATATAATTTACATTTTATAATTAAATATCTTTATATTAGCCCCATTTCTATAGTTTAATTATGAAGTCTGAGGCATTGTATTTCCTTTCATGACTCCCATGGTCCAGGGCAGGATGAGGAGTTCTGGATACAGCCTGAACTCAGCAGGGGTTGTCAGGGTTGCTGACACACTGGTCTTACACTCCGCTAGGTCGAGTTCTATTCTCAAAGTCCGGAACTGCGTGGGGTTAACATTGGGGGTGGGAGAGCCTCTGTTGAGGTGCCGCTGACCCAAGCAGGCCTCCAGCACGATGGACGAGGTGGGGAAGACAGAGCTGAATTGCAATTAGAAGATCTAATTTAACTTTCATATCAGTAACAGAAAATTCTTTTCCTCTTAGACAACTAATTTTCTACATTTTCCTACTTTCTAGGGAAAAAAAAAACACATCAAAATTAGTACCAGTGACTGCGATTGTCATATATCAGTACTGTTAAGCCAAAGATTGCTTTTGCAGTCATCCACACTCTTAAACATTAAAGATATTGTACTAGAGAGAGCAGAGCAGCTGTAAGAAGGGTGTGTGTGTGTGTGTGTGTGTGTGTGTGTACGCGTGCGTGTGTGTGCGTGTGTGTGTGTGGTGATTTCACATTCACTATATGCCTGGGACATGGCAAGTGCTATGTTAGCTCCAGAGAAATTCCTCTGCTCCTGACCAGGCCCTGCCTCCCACGAACACTGCACTTCCCCGTGAATGCGTGTTTAAATCACACTGCAGCAAAAGAAAGCAGCAGTGCCTTTCTGAATGTCAGAATCCACACTGATAACAGTGCCAATGTTTAAGCAAATGCATTGACTGTTACGTCTCTTTGTCAAAGTTAAATCGCTCGTACTCTTTGTAAAATCACATGAAACAAGCATCACATTCCAATTCTGTTGTATTCTGACAGTTTACTGCTACAGGGCAGTGAGGCAAAAATAAATTCAGTAACCCACGAATTGCTTTCAATTGTATGAGAACTCCTTAAGTACACAGTAAGTAGCTGTAAAAGCAGAAATCCGGATTCCAAACGAATTCCAACATGCTTCAAACTGCCTCTTAACATATTTCTTTGGGGAAATGCTTGAGTGCAGAGTGCTGAGGACTCCTCTAGCTAGCACATCTTCCTGTGCTCACTCCTGCCTTAGCTGAGCCTTCGTGAGGTCAGATCCCACAAATGTGTCACCAGAGGACCTTCTATGGTGTCGCCCTCAGTGCCAGTATATGTAAATATGATACAATTTCAGGGAAATATGACATAATTAGAGGCTATTATTATGCAGCCCTCCATGAGCCCTAATTTGCATGTTTCCAGTAAAAGTACACAGCTCACAGTTAGCACACACAAGCTGTCATTTTTTCAATACTATAATTATTACTTGTAAGGCTTGAAAAATATCTCTATCAATTCCAGAAAAGGGTCTGAGAGAGATTACTGCAAATGACGATGGAATAATTAATAGTTTTTTTCTGCTTTCCAAAAATTTCAATCATGTCAATATGTACATTGAAAATTTCATAAGTATATAAACCATGGATAAAATTTGTATTAGGTTTAAACTTCAAGAATTAAAAAATACTTAAGACTAAGAACTGATATCACGAAGAATGATAATTTCATTATTTGAGGCTTAGCATCTCTCTCTTATTTGTGTTTTCAATGAATTAAGGCATCACTTTATTTTAAAAGGCAGAGGGATGTGAGTAAGATTATGCACTTAGCAGGACATTAGTTTTAAGGTTCTGATGTAATGCTACAATGAAGTCTAATCAATTGATATCAAATATGCAATGATAGTTTCTATTACTAGCTATTACTATTTATTATATTATTAGATTTTTATATGATTATTCATGTACCTTCTATTTATTATATGTATTTGTATTTACTATAAGTCAGCTCAGATCTCTTCTGGAAAAAAAAATGAATATTTATAAAAGTATTAGCCTTTTATCTAAAGAAAAAAGAAAACAGAAAGTTCCCGGCCAGGGCAGAGTTAGCTTCTGACTAGCAGGGACCTTGACTCTTTTGCACTCAGTATGGGGCCAGGCCTCCATCAAGTGGTTTAGTGTCATCTGGTCTGATCAGTTTCTTTATGGGGGTTAGTTTCTTTACGGGGGTTAATAATCTCATGTCTTTCAGGAAAAAACTCCCAAAAAGTAAACATATTCTCTAAACTCCTAGAGAGCTATGAGCCTTCAGCTCATTAATTATAGCCATCATTGACTGAACCATTTTTTTGTGGTTTCAATAATTCTATTGGAACCCTGTTATAAACTCTCAGTTAATCTCAGTAATTCATTCATTCAGCAAGTACTCGTGGGGGCTTACTATGTACCAGGAACTGTTCAAGCTGTTAAGGCTACAACAGGAAACCAACCAACCAAATATAGACAATCTCTACACTTTAGGAACTTACATTCTACTAGGGAGACAGATGAAAAAAAAACACTATAAATAAATAAACTGTATAACATGTTAAATGGGTGAAAGATAAATGGGGAAGAAAAAAGCAGGCAAAGACAACAGAGCGTATTGTCGGATAAGGGGGAGCTGCAATTTTAAATCTGGTGACCAAAGAAGCCCTCATGAGAAAACATTTAAGAAAACACCTGAAAATATCAGAGGAAACAGCAAGTGCAAAGGCCCCGAGGTGGCAACAAGCCTGTTGTGTTCTGGGAACAGAAAGGAGGTGAGTGAGTTGGAGCCATGGTAGAATCCTCTGCGCAGCAGCAGAAGCAACAAGAGCAGCAGCACCAGGACCCTTGCCAGAAAATTCTTAGACCTACTTGCCACAACCTAGGGCTAGGGAGCGGGGTCCAGCCATCTGTGTTTTAACAACTCTCTCCCCTCTGCCATTATTCTGACCCTCACCAAACTGTGAGGAGCCTGGTCTGAAGCAGAGAGGACCAGCGGAATGTCACAGGAGATGACGTTAACAAAGCAATCGGTCCTCGCGTTCTCTCAGGGAGAAGGGAAGTCAGAGGACGCGTGGTGCTGGAACAGAAATATTAATACATACCTACAGAAATAAATAATTTTATAAGAGAAAAGATACACTGATACCATAATAACCAGATTGAGGAGATGGAGTTAACTAAATGAAATACATTATTTTCAGGAAGTAGAGTCTCATATTTGCATTCATCTAACAAAGTTGTACATTTTGAATTACCCTATCTGTTGTTTAAAGCAGATTGCATATGCAATTTATGCATATGGAAGATCTGCCATTGCCTCATGTCTATATTTTGGGTTCTAACAAGCAATCATTTTGCTTGAGAAAATGCCTACCTCTCGATATGCTCAAATGTAGATTCTAAGCAGGTAGAGACTGGGATTTCTGCAAGACCTGGAGAATGCATAATTCTATGTCTCCTACAGAAAAGCACCCATATGTGTCAATAACCATGATGTATTTTATTTTACATCATACAATGAACCGGTTTCTGTCTAGAGAGAGATGTGATGTTGCAATAAGCAGATCAAGAATAAGAAAGAGGAAAGAATAAATTTATCAAAACTCTGAATGACAACAATTTGAAACAATTTGTACAGTGATGAAAACAAGCAGGTTTTATGTAAGAAAACTCTGACTTAATTGCTTTTTGTATATATAGACCTAAAACAAACACACACAGACACACAGACACACACACACACACACACATGCACACACTGCTTTAGTAAAAGAACAGAAAAAATAACTTTCTATTTGTGGAGATTACAACTTTCCTTACATTAATCAGGGAAAATGCCCAAGACCCTCTTAACTTTTTTCCACCTTTTACCTCCAGTGTCAACATACTCCTCTGAATACAGTTCAAGGTGCCTCTGGCTTCCTTGCCATTCACAGCTATCATACACTTTATACCTGGTCATATTAAATAGAGTGCTTTGGTATAAACTGCCTGAAATGATTCATATTCATTTATTCATTCAACCTATATTTACTGAAAACTGATAATATGCCAGACAGGTTCTTCATCCCTCACAAGACCCCTCCGCACATTTATAGTATGGTTTCTATTATACAAATTATTTAGCAACAGTCAAAGTTTCTTGTCAAACATTTGGGCAACAAAGAAAGTTATAGAAGCCAAAGAAATGCATCTTTAGAGGTCAGCAAGTTGAGGTTATTAGTATGCAAGTATCATTAAATGTCATTAACTAAAATGCAGCCTGGAAAGATAGAAGGCCTTTAGCCTTTAAACCAACGACAGTCAATCCACGGAGAGTGGCTTAGTAGCCATCCATTGACTTAATTGTACTGCCAGATCACACTACTGATTATCTGGGCCATCCAGGTTGGTTCTGTCCCAGGCTGAATGCTTCAAATGTGAAATTTATAATAATGACTCAATGGCTATTTGTACTAACTCCGGAATTTTATTTCCTAGGGAATTATTGTCCATCAGTGTTCCATGGACTTCATTTCCTGGTAAAAATGAATAGCAGCATAATATCAGCTGTCATCTTTCCCTTCCTTCCTTTCTTTTCTTCCTTCCCTTTTTCATATACTCTTTCTTCTCTCCAAGTCAAACTATGGCTGAACTGTCAAACCAGAAGAGAAAGCACGGAGGTGAAGGAGGATGTTTAGATTGTCCCTATTCTTTTCCCGAGTAAACTTTCTCTATGTGATTAGGCTTGTGAATAATGATGAAAAAAGTCACTTCTGGAGTACTTCCCACCCAGGCACTGTGCTGAGTACTTACATGTGAGAAGTTATGCAAACATCACAACAACCTCATCCGTAAATTACTATTTCCAATGTACAGATGAGACAACTGAGACACAGAGAGTTTAAGTAACTTGCCCAAGATCATGTAGCTAGTTATTGGCAGAATCTGATTCTAATCCAAACTATCTGCACTCTTGAATAATGAACATACCACACCCTGCCTCCTCCACCACACGTGTATAGGAAGACTATTCTCCCTGAGTCATGGACATCTCTTCCCCCATCACATGGCGGACTCTATTTCAAAGGCTCCTCATAACCAGACTGGATAATTGGGAAAAATCTGCATTTTTTGAACACTTACGATGGTGAAAATATAATACTCCTAAGCATTGACTTGTTAAATTCAACCGAATTGGTGAGAAACTTCAACTTGATGATTGAGGCGCTAAAAGGATACAGAACTTTTGCCCTCTGGATATGAAGAACAACTTGTTTGTTGCAACTAGGTCAGAAGAGGCCAGAATTGTTCCCACCAACAAGTAGGGAGAGAAATATTTTCCAAAATCCAAGCATTCTTCCTTTGATCTTTGTCTTCTCAGAAAAAAAAATTGTAAACTTAATAGCTATTTGAAAACTATGGAAAATGGTGATAAAAGGACGATACTTATTGACAACCAACCCAGTAGCTGTAAGAATACAAGAGAATAGAGCAAAGTTCCTCTCTTCAAATGGCTTATAGAGATAAGAAGACAGGTTAAAAAATCATAATACAAGACAAAATTATCACTACAGTGGTATAAATCAAGATTTAGAAGGAAGAAGTGATCACATTCAATTGAATGAAGTCAAAACTAGGGTTTGCCTTGATTCTAAGTTACCACTGTGAATATTGAGTATGAACCTCCAGTTTTTGATTGTTTGTTTGTTTGAGACAGAGTCTCACTCTGTCGCCCAGGCTATTGTACAATGGTGTCATCATAGCTCACAGGAACCTCAAACTCCTGGGCTCAAGCCAGCCTCCTTCCTCGGCTTCCTGAATAGCTGGGACTACAGGCATGCATTACCAAGCTCAGCTAATTTTTTAATTTTTTTTGTAGAGACGAGGGTCTCACTATTGCCCAGCCTGGTCTTGAACTCCTGTCCTAAAGCAATCCGTCTGCCTCAGCCTCCCAAAGTGCGAGGATTACATGCGTGCACTGCCACAAGTGGCCATCCCTCGGTTTCTGAAATTCACCTTTGCCCACTTTTGGTTCATTAGAAGTCTTCTGAGACATTCCATCCCATTCTTAAAGACATCAGACTGGCTGTGAAAACACATTTGTGAGCTCTTTCCGTATCTTTCCATCTCATTCAACTAAATTTGTGTCCTCTCTTATACTGCTTTCTCATCTTGGACTTCCACTTTAACCATGATTGTTTCAGTATTTCCAGACTAAGGTTTACTCTACTTGACAAAGTACACGAAAGCAAAATGGAAAGTGAGTGGCACGAAACCCATAACCTGAACCACTAAGACCTTAGAGATAATCCAGCACGTGTGTGCGCAATCAGCACACAATGGAAGAGCAGAGAAGTCCCAGGTGATTTTACCTGCACTGTTTTACCCATTTGTCACAGCCATCCCTCGATACAGCAAGCTGAGCTCTGAGGGAGTCGGAGTGGCCCAGGAGATCACTGCAAATTTTTCACCAAACTCAAGAAAAGGAGGGAGGGAGTGAGGGAGGGAAGGATTCAGGAAGGACACATTTCTAAGCACTCATTCTGTGCCGAGCACTGGGGACGCAGAGCAGTGTGCTTTTCCTTCTGAGCCTTTCGAGGGTCTCGGTTTTCAAATTACCCATCATCCCAACAACCCAGTAAAACAGGTATTAAAACGGTAATTTTTACAGGTGAGGAAACTGAAGCTAAGATATTAATAAGTAACTTGCCCAAAGCCACCTAGTACATGAGCTTTTTGCAGTGTCTGCCCTCGTCTTCTAAGTCATTAGTGACACTCAAGGTAGATGTAATCGACATGTAATACACCCAGACAGTGAGCACTTTGCTACAACACCATTTGTGAGAATGGCACTCACCTCGCATGCCCACTCTGGACAATTCTCAGGAAGGGGCTCTCTGATTCAGACGTCTGTCTCCTCAGGAAGAGAGACTGCTTAAGAGCAAAGGCTCCATCTACAATATTATCTGTTAAATGGGTATAATAATTGGACCTACTTCATAGAACTGTCTTAGAGATTAAACAAAGTAATTAACTTAAAATCACTCTGTGTATATCAGACATTATTATTAACTTTAATGACTCTGAGAATAGAACTTCTGCTAATGACTTTTTCCTTCCATTTCTTTCCATTTTTAAATATTTGCTAGGAAAATTTCAAGCATTTATAAAAATAGAAAGAATAGCATAATGAACTTTCATCTACCTATCTTCCAGCTTCAATATTTATAAACTCATGAACAATCTGATTTCATCTGTAGTCCTACACACACACACACACACACACACACACACACACACACACCCACACACACAGAGTTATTCTGAATCGAATTCCAGATGTAATTTCATCTGTAAATATTTGAGTGTATATCTCTGAAATGGAGGGACTCTTTTTATTAAAAAACACAGCCAGAATACTATTATTGCACTCAAAATTTTAATAATAATTGCTTAATATTATCAAATATACAATTGATGTCTATATTTTGCTACTATCTCATAATTTTCTTGTTACAGTTTAGTTAGATTAGGATCCAGAGAAGTTTCATACTTTGTGATTATTGTTTCTCTTTTAATCTATAACTTTCCCCTTTTCCTTTCTTGCTTTTTCCCTTGTAACTTTTTTGTTGAAGAAACTAGGTCATTTGTTTCAGTTGATATAATTTTCCATAAAATCCTTGAGCTACATAAAAATCCCTTCTCTTTCAGTATAAGCAATTCTACTTTCCTCTCTCCATCCTAAGGGTAATTTTCTACTTGTTATAATTTACAATAATCACTTTTGTCTTTTTATAAAAAATTTACCTGAGGCACATATTTATTTTACTTAGGTAAACACTTATTTAGCATTTACTATGTGTTAGGAACTGTTCTAATTTTTTCACAAATATTAGTTCATTTAATTACCATAATAATGTTATTATCTCCATTTTACAGATGTGATGTCTAAGGCTCAGAAAGGTTAAGTAACTTGCCTAAGGTCACATAAGCTGTAAATAGGTAGACAAGCTCTCTTCAGAAACTAAGGTTGGAAGAATATTAAATACTCACTTAATCAACCCATTTTTCACAGTCAATGTGACACAGTTGAAAAAACACTAGACCTAAGTTTTGATTCTGATTATTCCACATATTAGCTATGAGATGTTGTGTGGGGTACTTAACCTCTCTGATTTCTTGATACACAGTGAGCACTTAATAAACACTAAGCATGAATCCCATCCAGAGAGCCATTTCAAGGGTTAACTGTAAAATTCCTTTTTTATAAATTTCACCTTATAATGAACCACATCAGTTAAAAATGCAGTACACAGACTCTAAGTCCCGAATTTTGTGGCAGTTTTTCTTCAGTAATCACATATGAATATTACTTATGAATCAACAAATATTTACTAAGTTGGGACTTTGAGTCACCACTACGATGCCCAGCATGAATTAATTTCAGGATGGGCTAATGAAAGGGATATTAATTGTAATCTGATAAAAATACATCAAATATTGTGTTAAAAGAGTCAAGAGATGAAAAAGCAATCAATATCAGTTATAATTATATGCATTTGCTTCAAGTAAAATGATTAAACTTTAGAAGATACATTTTATATTTAATATATTTAATAAAAACAATCTATAGTGTGTGAATAATTGAAGAGTAAGTTAAATAGTCTGGATTAAAGTTAAATTGTAACCCCAAATTCATATATAAACTTATTATTGATCTTATTGAGCTTGGGTGTTAGCATTCCCAGAACAATTATCTGTAATAAATTGAAGTGTGTGCTAAGATTACTCTCAAAAATTGATGGATTGTCAAAATAATGGAATATATGGGGTTATTCAAAATTCCCTCCAAATTTAGTTTTACTGTAATATAGCAATTTAGAGAACAATGGCCTCCTTTGTCTCGCTACATTTAAAGATTAATTTCAAATACATTTTCACAGATAAGAGAGCACCAGCAAAGTGATAGCCTCTGCTTACAACATGCCAGATCAATCAAGTTTATTTTTTTCTACTTCTGCTTTTTTTTTAGGAAGATCATAAAAAAGAACTTAATTCTTTCTTGAAGAGGAAAAATAACTTTTAGTTGCTCATCTGTCCTTTAAAAACACTGCAGAGGTGTTCAAGAAGAAACCTCATTACCTTGATCTTCTGGAAGCCTTTGTTACATTCCAATGACCAGCTGTCCAACTTCATTAGTTCCCACTGGATAGAATATTCCCCCTTCAGTCCATGGAAGAAGGGAAAGCAAAAAGCTTTCTCCAGAGTCAACTTAACACTTTCTCAGATAAAAAACTATGAAGAAAAGTCGAGTCCATTCTAGCTCTAAAACAAGGAATGAAATGTTTTCCTCATATGATTTGTTTTCATCTGATAATAATTTTACATATTATAGAAACTGCATGGCAAATACATCATACAGGGATAGCCCCAGGATAGTCTCCTTAAAGCATGCAGGTCACCTGAAAATTATTATTGGTTAGTCCCACGGTACATGGCTGAAAACCATTGCAATTCAACAATGAAAAATAAACAAGCACCTAAAGTGATCCAGAAGCCTATAGCAGGCAACTTCCACTGCACTTACATGAAAAGAGTGTGCATGCACACACACACACACACACACACACACACAGCGTGCACACCATACACAGCCACACACATGCAAGTGAACATGCTCAGAAACACGGAGGGCAGAAGACCACTAAAGGCAGACAAAACCAACCTGCAACTCCTTCCTAACACTACCACAATTTTGTTGTTATTGTATTTTTGCTTATATAAAAGTCACCTTTTTTTAAAAAGGATATTTATGACACAAAAGGCTATGGTCACTGACTAGAGTCTTTAAGTTTTATCTATTTCTACAATATTGTCAAACTTAGCATGTTGAATATAGGTTGCAAACTAGAGATCGTGAAACCCTTTATTGGAATCTTACATAAACATGCGCGTGTGTGCACACATATACCCATGGAGGAAATAGACATGTGTGGGGTCTAGTTTTGAGGAGTCTGATCATAAAACTTTTAAACATCTTCAAAGAAATGGCAACATGATGAGCTTTGAAAATGTAAGGAACAGAGAAGGAAAGACCCACGTGCGTGCACCCACGGAAGAGTGGTGTTCCATGGTAACGCACTGCTCCCAGGTTCGGACCACACTCACTATCTGTTTTTCTACATATTTGAGGTTCTTACTCAACCACTTCCCCTTCTGCACAGTTATCATCAGATGCTGTGTACTAACTGCCCCAATCCCTGGAAATGGCACATGGGATACATGCCAACAACATACATGAGCTTCCTTCCTCACAGACAGCAAAAACACTCATCATCGAAAACCACTATTCGCTGGAAAATTCCATTTCTGTTTTCCTCTTTATGTTAATGCTCATCCAACATATTGTGAAAAGAGATACATTTCAACAGTTCAGAATACACGTGTACTAATAAAATCAACCTGCTACATGCTGAAGTAAACAAATGCAAACAAATGTAAAACTCAAGAAAATTTGTAAAAATCACGCAGTCAAAGACTTTTCAAGCTTCTTTATCAAAGCCTCCGAGGGCAGCAGAGAATGCTGGGAGGGGTGGTTGGTCCAAGGGTCATCATGCGTGACCAGCTTCAGGGGCTCTGCACAGTCTGGAGATCCCAGCAACGAAAATATTTCCCCTTAGGGAGCCCATTTTTGGGGCTTCTCAAGCGCCTGGTTTGAAAGGCAAGGTTTCATCTCTTTGTCTCTAGGAGATTTAACGTCCATATGTTTTGTCATAAAAACAAGACTTCAACCCAATGCATGATTAGCTTGCCCTTTTCAAGAAGAATCTGAGGCAGAACTCCAGAGATGTCATTTTGTGGTGAATGCTTGAATGCATACCTGAAGAAACAAGTCTCCCGCTTTTTAAACTAAACAATACATTTAACACAGTCAGTTTTCAAACTCAGACCATGCACTTACCTAGAGTAATGTCAGGCTTCCTAAAGTAATGCCAACTACTTTGACAGTTAACTGGCTTAATGTTAAGGAAGCCCGGTGTATTTCTTTAGCCCGGATGCTAAAATTCCCATATAGACAGGACCACACATCACATTAGGTAATTCATTTGATCTTCTTTACTTATGTAAAAATTTCTATTTCTTTTGGTAAAAAAAAAAAATTCAAGTAGGTGTTTAGGAAAAAAGAAACATATTAAGAATGTCCTAGTTTTTCCTGCTTTCCTTTGCATGTCGGCTAAAACATTCTGAAGCAAGATCTAAATTCCAGAAGGGGGAAGGAGAAGTATGGCAAGGTGAGGCCCCTGTAATCTGTAATCTACGACATCAGCTGATCCCTTCGCAAAGGAGGCATGAAGGTACACGACTTCATTAAAAGGAGGTATCTCTTTTGCTAAAACGAAGCATCTTCTTACATTGGAATACCATGGGTTGGTAAATTTCAGTAGAATTCAGATCCAAAATAAATGATAAAATGTAGTGGAAAATCAATTCAAACACAATCTTAAGCTCATTTAGTCTAGTGCTATCTACAGAAAGGTACTTTTATGTCATATAGGGGCCTTTTTCAAAATACTCATGTATAGGTCTCACCCCTAGATATTTGAAAAGAGGAGGGGAACCACCCAGTTGTTTCTGATGTGTATCCCTGGAGAGAACCCACTGATCTGGAGCCTATTTATTTGAAAGAGGTAGCAGTGCATGACAAAGGACAGACAGTTCAAACAAAGCAAGTAATAAGGTAATAAATGTAAATAATTTTAACTATTGTTTTAATGGATACCAAATAATTTAAAATAGTATAAATAATTTAAAATAATGTATCTAATTAATGTAAATAACAAAGTAATATAAATAATCACTTATTCAAAAATGACTTACCATCTATTTGCTTAGCAAATTATCTATTTCATTTTTTTGCAGAAAAGAGAATGACGGTCCTAAAAATCTCTGCCCACTGACCTAAAAAATTGTTACTATTACAGTGTATTAAGTCAGTTGCTATTTGAATATTCTTTGGCAAAAAAATAAAACTAGGATCCAGGGTTTTAGAAACATAGCATCACTCAAGTTCATGCATGTTTGACCAGGCTTAAGGAAAACAGAACTAAGAATTCTGCCCTGCTGTGTTTGAGGGAAACCTGTCTTGATGACTATGATGCCTTCACCCCAAACACTGTCCCAGACAGGCAGAGCTTTTAAATGGTCAGGTGACCTCAGGAAGAAACCACTCAGGATCTCAGTCTGTCCCTCACAGACTGAGGGATTTCCCACATGCTTAAAGCTGATTTTGTAATTCTCTTGAGGCTTAAACGGGCAGGTGGTCCACAGGATGAGGCCTGCCCACGGAGGTATGTGCCTTTCGTAGTATGTAAAGGAAAAGAGTGAATTATTTCCCAGAAACTTAAAATCAAGAGATTTCACATATAAATATCCAGATCAATGGCTTCTCTTTAAAAGTTGGAAGTTGTCCCAATTCTAGGCAGCCAGTCACAATCAGGGGTGGCCAGACAGGTCCCTGAGCTCAGTTTAGGTTTTTTCATCCCAGGCCTGCTTCACTCATCAGCGTTATCGTGTTTGAACCTTGTATATTTTGAGTTTTTAAAACCTGCAAATCAGTATTTGGATGCCTTTGTCAGGCCCTCAGGTAAATTCTTCCACCCTTTGCTATGAAAACGTTCACAACTACAATAACTCTAATATATATAAAATGTTTAAACTAACAAGCGCATCATAAAACCTCAACAGGTGTCAGCTGTTATTATTTTGATCATATCATATCCTCTCTCTCTCCATCCTCCTTATCTTAAACATTCGTTTCTATATGTTTTTATGCCCTTCTGGAGAGTAGATTAGGAAATAACCAATGCCTTGGCTTGTGCAGAAAACGTTAGTATATATGCTTATACGTATATGTATGATATGGCTGAAATTTGAAATACATATATGTATACATATAATATGGGACAGGCTGGGTGGGAGAATTGGTATGTTTAAGATTCCACTCTGTCTCACCTGAGGGGCAAAAAAGCCCTCCGGTTCAGTCCATCTTTGTTTCCTTTCCAAACCTATCCCTTGTGGTACTATAAACATCCCTTCCACAATTACTCTTATTTTAAAACTTCAGCTTGAAGGATATTTACTCGAACAAGTAACTTAAATGTATGACTGTCCTGAAAGAAACTCCTGCTTTTTATTTGGACATGCCATCATACAAATATTGCCTTCAGTATTCTAGCAAAGCAACACACAATGGAAGCAAAAAAATGTGTCCCAAAGAAATGTCAGTATGGCGTATTATAGTCATTCTGCAATAGCACGGGATTGAGATGATTAAATTCACAGCTCCAATAAACAGTGCACAAATTACTTCTTGAAGGGGATGGCATGATAATACCTGGAGCGTAAAAAGAGGAAATGGAGTTTAATTAAGTGTTGCCCAGTGAAATCATACTGAAAAAGCACAGAAAGTCCACTCTGCCAAGGGTAGGAGGGACATGCTGTCAAGCATAAAAGACCTTGACCAAAAATATATACATATAATAAATAATACAGTTATAAAACATTATATACTATAACATAACATACATGAAGTATATATAATGCATATGCATTCCAAAGTTAAGTTAACCATAAATCAACCTCCTCTTTTTTTACCTTTACCTAAATAAAAAATTTTTAATAATACTATTGCATTCCTAGAGAACAATTCAAAACCCAAGTAGGACTGGTATGCTTTCTTCAGTTAATATGAATAAATATAAAAACCTTCAAACCCATCTGGTATTTGTCTGTTGCCAATATAAAGTCAATGACTTAAGAACAGGCCCCAGATTAAAATTTGCATCTTCAAGGGACATCACGGGTTAAGAAAGTGAGACAGAGAAGAGAAATCCAGTTTTGAGACTAAATACTAAGATACGTGCTTAAAGATTAGTTTTTCACTATAACATACTTAGGCTTCCCTTGGCTGAAATGTGAAAACCTCAGTCCCCTTGTCTGAAATGGCCTTCTGATAAAAATGTTCACAACTACAACTATTGAGCTACCACCTCAATGCCGGAGCCCATCAGAACATGCCCTAGAGATAAGCTGTGTAAATAATTGATACATGCATATATTAATCCCTTGCTTCCCTGTGCCCAAGTCCACATGCTAACTGTCCTGAGTTACGCTACACTTAGTAGCTATTCAGTGAACAGCATAAATTATCTGATTTATTAATATATATAATTGTGCCAATTATCATTATGAAAAGCAAGAATTTTCCCCTCATTTATGACATTTCAGGCATTTCAGCTCAAGTTAAGGAGGTGACTTTGTGGTGAAATCTTCAGTCAATATCTTAAATGAATGAATGTAAAGGATGTAAAATGGCTATCATTTAGTTAGCATTTATTATAAGTAGGATACTAATTACGGCAAACACTTTACATATAACACATACTATATACCAGTCATTGTTCAATGTGCCTTGCATGTATCAACTCATTTAATCTGACCAACATCCCTGCATGAGATTCATAATAATATTACCTTCACGTTACTGATGAGGAAACCTGAAATGCTCAGATGTCTCATAACTTGCCTGATGTCACACTGCTAGTGGGTAGCACGGCCTGGCATCATTGATTATCATTGGAGAGAGCCAATCTGCCTCCAGAGTCTCCTAACTGTGTGCCAAGTATTATCACAGGACTTTAATACACATGCTCTCCTAATCTTCATAGCTACCCACCTAGAGAAATAATATTAGTTACACTTTTATGGATGAGGAAACAAATTCCAAAATGATGCCCAAGATTGCACTTCTAGGAAGCAGGATTTGAAGCCAAGCCTGTCTAAGTCCAGAGTCCACACACTTTTCACTTAATTGTAGTACTTCTTTGAACATATGAAAACAGATAAGGAAGTTACAGGCTAAAAGAAAACATCAACTACCTGGTCTTTCCAGAAAATACATCAATTCCACAATGGTGACTCTTTGGACAAATCTATACATAAGTGCACACCTTGACATCCAGTAAAACTTCCCCTTGAATGGAAAATAATAAGTAGACTGATTTAAAAAACATTGTAAAATAAATTATATAATCTCTGAAACTTGTAAAACTCCATAGGATCCCTTAAATTTTAATTAAATCGGTGATACATGAATCAGCCATATTTAGCACTTCTAGTCTCTATTCAAGGATCTTACCATTTCCACCTGATTGCAGATCCTTTCTCTCTCTTTCTCTTGAAGCTTGAGAGGTCACAGCCATAATTCATAAGCAATACTTAAGGTTTCTAGAGGAGTTCTCAGACTACTGTAGTTCTATTACAGTGAGCAGTAATAGAAAGCAGGTATCCCTTCACAGCAAAAGAAAAGTTATTTCTGATAGTGATCAAAAGTGACAACAACTAAAAACCTTCTAACATTCTGTGCCATTCTGATAGCTGTCTTTGACAACTAAGTACCAACTGATCAAAATGAATGTTAATTAGTACCCCATATTTACTATTCATAGAGACAGGCCATCATCCATTAATTATCAGACCAATAACAGAGTATTGATCACAATTTGTCAACTTGGAAATAACTGAAACCAGTGAAAGAGGAGAATCTTTCAGTAAACAATAGGCTTTCCTTTCAGAAATGCTTAACCAGCTCTTCTATTGTACATCACCCTCTTCATCAATAAATGCTTTTCACATAATTGGCTCTCTCTTGATTGCGCTGGCTTTTTAAAACAAAAATTATGCAGTTTGGTGAGAACATATTAGGCACATATATCATTTTGGCACCCAATATCAAGTCATGATGGAATTAAAAGAGTCAATACCTTGCAGAAGTCATAAAATTGGTGCTTCCTTCCTAGGTGCCTTACCTCGGAATACTGTTAGCTAACTTTCATTTTTCATACATTTAAAAAATATTTACTGAGTGCCTACAATGTGCTTTCTAGATACAGATTTAATTGTCCAGTTATATGCTTTGTATTCTAAGTCTTAATATTCAATGCAAAGATACATAAAGCAGTCCTCTTTACAGAAAGAGGCAAAACCCATTGTTTGCTTGGTCTTAGATTCCATAGCCAATGTAAGATCAGTTTCAATCTGAAGGAAAAAAAAGATTCTACTGGAATTCGAAACACAGATCTTAATATATTACTATCACCCCTTCCTCAGTAACCATTTCTTCCAAAACTTTCTTTTTTTTTTTTTTTATTTTTTTTTTGAGACAGAGTCTCACTTTGTTGCCCTGGCTAGAGTGAGTGCCGTGGCCAGCCTAGCTCACAGCAACCTCAGACTCCTGGGCTCAAGCAATCCTACTGCCTCAGCCTCCCAAATAGCTGGGACTACAGGCAT
>CAUYSK010062367.1:0-34930 GCA_963575035.1 Avahi laniger | reverse complement strand
GATATGACTGCTGTTGGCATATATGAAAGCCTCTGATTTGTGTGTATTGATTTTGTATCCTGAAACTTTACTGAATTCATTTATAAGTTCCAGTAGCCTCTTGGTTGAATCCTTGGGGTTCTCTAGATATAGTATCATATCAAATTAAAGGGAGAAGTGCAAAAGATTGTATTGCAGAAATTAAAAGATGAAAAGCAAAAGCAAAGAAAATTCTTTCAAGCAGCAATAAGACCGGAAATAATGCCACTGAAGAAAATTATAAAGTAGTTTATATAGTCATGAAAAAAGGGAAGCCATTCGGTGATGTACAAATTGTGAAAGAATGCATTGTCGAAGTTGTAGGATGCTTAGACCCTGATGACATTTCAAAGTACAAACAACAGCCTCTCTCAAGAAGAACCTTAACTGATCAGCAGCATTAATTAGCCTTCAACTTAACAGAACAACTTCATGCAATATTTCAAAAGGAAAATATATATTATTCACTTGCTTTGAATGAATCAACTGACACTACTGACTTGGTGCAGGTTTTAGACTTCATTTGGGTCATAATAGATTTTCTTTGCTATGAAGAGTTACTTGCCTTGGGGACTCTTGCAAACAGAGCACAGGGAAGAAGATATCTTCAACAACTTTCAAGGTAATTGTTACGAAGTTGGACTGAATTTGGTAAACTGAGTGAATGTGTGTACAGACAGCACACCTTCCATGACAGGAAAACATAGAGGGTTATTGCACAGATAAAAAAATTATTAACAGACCCAGATGCTCTCTTTTCTTTTCATTATATTTTGCATCACCAAAATCTCTGTGCTAAAGCTACTATTTTAAGTGACACTTTGCAACAAGTTGTAGGTATCGTTAACTATATTCCTGCAAATGCAGTTTCATAACAGGCTAAGGTCAAAGAATGAGGTATTTTGGGTAGATTTGCCATATAATTCTAAAGTGTTCCTACCACAGGCACAGATGTTAGCCAAAATTTTATTTCCATGAGAACAGAGAATTAAATTTTATGAAAAACGATCAGCAATGTGAGTTATTGGAAGAAGATTTCTATAGGAATGCAGCATTTCTGTGTGATATCATGTCAAATTGAAATGACTTAAATATTTCTTTGCAAGGTAAAACTAAGTCTATACATGATATGTGGCAAAAAAAATCCAAGCATTTTGGGGAAAAACTATCTTTTTTCAAAAGGAAATTTAGAATGAACATTTTCCCCAGTTAGCAAAGGTCATTGATGAGCAGGATGACATATGCCAATCATTGGAAGATGATATATAACAGCTGTTATAGACCTATTAATTGGAGAATACAAAGAAAGTTTGACTGACTAGAGAATCATGACAACACACTCAAATCATCTTTTCAGCCCCACCTAGTTGATATCACCAAAGCACCTAAAGAATTACAGATGGAATTGATAGAGCTCTCAGTAGATGACATGTTAAAATCATTGTTTGATGCTAGGAAAGATACAATTGAGATATGGAAAAATGCAGCAGAATACCCACACCTTCAGCAACATGCCTGGAAAATGCTTTCTTACTTTTAAACCACTTACTACTGTAATCTACATTCTCCTACTTAACCCAAATCAAGATGCCCTTTAAGTCACAAATGACTGATACTCATCTAGAGGATCATTTGAAACTGCGGACCTCCATGCTGCAAGCAAATATTCAAATGTTTTCCAACAAAAAGCAGACATAAAGAAGTCATTAAAAGGTTAGTTAACTTTACAATTAACAAATAGTCTTCATTTTTTTAAATTATTAAGTACATAGTAGTTAATTTTTACAAAATAATATACATTTTTAAGTATATCTAATTGAAGTTTCTTGAATGCGGCCTTATTTGATTACAACTAAATTAATACAGCCTTCCAACATGAAAATCTTCCCCATCCCTGTGTTAGTCTTTCATTGTTTTTGATGACCTGGACAGTTTTAAGAACTACTGATCAGGTATTTGGTAGAATGTCCTTCAAATGGGATTTGTCTTATGTTTTTACATGATTAGACTGGATTATAAGATTTTGGGAGGAAGACCACAGAGGCAAAGTGGCATTTTCATCACATCGTATCAAGGGTATGCAATATCAACATGACATCACTACTGATGTTGACCTTGCTGAGAAAGTGTTTGTCAAATTTTCTCCACTGGAAAGTTACTGTACCTCTCCTCCTCTTCCCTGCTTCTTTCCACTGTATTTTTGGAAAGAAGTCTCTGTGTGTAGCCCACGATTAAGAAAAAAGGAGTTATTTTCCACCTTCCTCAAAGGTTGAGTATCTACATGAATTATTTAGAATCCTGCACAAGAGATTTATCTCCTCTTTCTCATTTATTTATGTATTCAATCATTTATTCATAACGGAATGAACTCACGGGCATTTATTTTATACTTTGGATTATAATCCAATAGTACTTTATTACACCATTCAAATTGTTCCATATTTGGCCATTGGAGGCTCTTTCAGTTGGCTCCTGTAGTATTTTTCCTATCAATGCAATACATATTGCATTATGTATCATCACTCAATATTTCAGCTTTGACACATACCAGTATATGGCTCTATCTGGGTAATAAACGTAAGAAAAGATTTATTCAGGTGCAATGGAAGAGTGAGAGCATTACGAGGCAGGTGTGATAGACATTGTGGCATGGTACTGATCCCCCCTCTTTCAGGACTGATCCATCCACTCGTTTCCCCAGCTGAATATTGGTGGCTAATGGCTGAGACCTCTTTGAGGAATTGCCCTCAGACAAAAAGAGGTCACGTCTAGTCAGGAATCATTGCAGGGTAAAAGAACTTGCACCAAGCCCCCATTTAGACTAATCCTGAGTGCACATCCCAGCTGCTGAGTTCCCCCGTAGAATCAGCTTTCCCTGGATATACGACAACACTAGATAGTCTCAAGTAAGTGAGGTAAGGTGGAAATAAGCGTAATGTATGCAAGAAACTGTAAGGAAATTGGTTACAGAGAGGAGCAAATTTAAATTGTGAAAAATAGTGTTAGTCAAGTCACAATAGGCTATAGGGAATCCTGGAAGCCAGGCAGAAAGGTTTAATATTCAATTGCTAAGCAGTAAGTCTAACTGGGTGTGCAGTCCAATAAAATATGGTGTATCCATAGGAAGAAATAATATCTAGCCATAAGAAATGAGAAATGTTAGTAGCTAACATTTATCCTAGCTATTAATGTGCAAGGCATACTTTGTATATAGCATGTCATAAACCTTCCCTACAGCTATTAAGATCTCCATTTTACAAATGGCAAAACTAAAGCTCAAAAATATTGAGTAACTTTCCCAAGACCACATAGGTAGAAATTCCACTGGATGGATTCAAACTTTGCTCTGTATTATTCTTAAATTCTATGCTATTCAAATCACTAAGAAGTCTTAAAGGACATATAATCATAGGACATGGGAAATTTTTCATAAAATGTTAAATAAAGAACTGGCTACACTCTATATACAATATAATTATAATTTTGTTTTTTAAAGTGTATGCTAATCTCATACATAATAAAATATTAACAAATTATCTCTAAGATTATGTATGACTTTAATCACTTTATTCCTTTTCTGTATTTTCTATGTTGTGTAAATTAAATCACGCTCTTTTCTAATCAGAAATTAATAATATTTTGTAAAAAGAAGCTTTTTTGATCAGTAAATGACTATCATGATGAAAGTGTCTTAGAATGTTGGACAACCTTCTGTAAAACTGAAGAAAAATTAATAAAGGCCATTTGGAATAATAAGCCATCCACGTATTGTAATTTGTGACTTAAAGTTGACAAATGAGAAAAGTGTCAAAAGAACATATGCCAGACTTGATTATTGATTTGGGTGAAGGAAAAGAAAGAGCAAAATATACTCCAGGAATTATATGAAAACACAGCATTCAGAAAAGTGATAATTGGCCAAAAAAAAAAAAAAAAAGTTGAAAGAGACATGATGAGTTCAAATTAAGATATTCACTTATTTGGTGACCGTGGTTCAACCAAAAAGAGTTTTTCCAATAGACAGAGAGAAAACAGCACTAACAGTAAATACGATTAATTGATCAAATCCAAGGAAGTAAATGAAAGACTAACTTATTAATATAAAGGAATATATTTGAACTCATCCATTTAAACAAACAAACAAAAGCATAGGAATTAAGCATAGAAAGAGAAGAGCAGTCAGCTAAGAATAAAGGCCACAGATGCCAAAATTTGGTGAGATGAATGTTAATCAGACTTTAGGAAACTTAAATTTCCTAATAGCATAGGTGCTATTAGATAAAGAAAATAAAACCTCAATGTGGTATAAATTTTTATTTGAAAGTTATTGTCCCATATTAAAAAGGATTTTTAAGTTTGTTCATTCATTAATTCATCCAATATTTAAAAACCAATAGTTGTGCTTCCTTTACATAAGAACTTATACAAGATGTGATAAGATGTGCTTGTTTGAATCCCTTAGCCACACAGGGGTAGCAACAAACTGCAAAAGAATAGCACAAACAGCACATAAAAACATTCTGCTTCATCTGCCTAGGATGCACATTTCCCTTTGTTCTCCCTATCAGGCTCTGGGCTATTCTTAAAGGGCTGACTCAAATGCTGCCTATTCTGTGAATCTTTGGAAATTGCTCCAGTTTGGTATTAATCACAATCCCTGCCCTTAAATCACTCTGTTCATAGCTATCTGGTTGCTTTGTATTACAGCTGTGTGTGTTGACAGTCTTCCCCAGAAGACTATGAATGTTTTGAACGGCAACGTTTTATTTATATATCTCTAGAACTTAGGGCAATATACTATAGGTATTCAATAGGTGATCATTGAATGAAAAATTCAGAACTCTTATATAATCATAACTTTAAAACTATAAAACAAAGAATATTTGCAATATATCTTACACTCACTTTTGCTCTATGTAGTTCCAAAAAGATGAATGTACACAGTTGTGAAAATATGGACAACTCAAGCATATTCATTTATAAGCCTTCACAACAAAATTAGCATTATTTTACTCAAATTTTCTTATATACTTACTCTTAAATTTCCCTTTCAATGACCTTTAAACTAATCTCTCTTTTATTCTTTCCTACTATATCTGCTTAATTTCTACAACTGTGACAGTTGGCAATTGCTACATTTTCAAAAGCTTTCATAGCTATTTCCATAAAATTACAAATAACCTGCTTTATTTTTCATTCATTCATTAGCAAATATTTTTATCTATCATGTGGTAGATACCATGGAGAAAACACAGATCATGTTTTGGATGAAGGAGGGTTACAGCTATACTAGTTGATAAAAAATATATATATAAATAACCAAAATAAAAATTTTATCTAAGTACCAATGTTGATTCTACTGATCCATGAACATGATATGTTTTTCCATTTGTTTGTGTCATCTGTGATTTATGTACTTAATGTTTCATAGTTCTCTTTGTAGAGATCTTTCATCTCCTTGGTTAAATATATTCCTAGGTATTTTATTTTCTTTGTAGCTATTGTGAATGGTATTGAGTCTTTGATTTGACTCTCAGCTTGACTGTTATTGGTATATAAAATGCAACTGATTTGTATACACTAATTTTGTAATATGACACTTTGCTGAATTTATTTATCAATTCCAAGACTCAATATAATTTTTCCTCTTATGATGAAATGACTAGATGATGATTATTTTGCTTCATATCTCAAAGCTCTAACAAATATGAATTGTTTTGGAGAACTGACTCAGAAACAGTTCACAAATGTATTCATTACTTCTGATTTTTATTTTTAACCATCTCCCCTTCCTTCACATCACATGACAAAAGAAAATATACCTTCACATCTCATATTGAAGAGAAACAACCTAAGAGTGGTAAATGTCCACTGACTTTATTTTCACATTCATAGAATTTGAATGAATATAAAGAAGCTTGATCAAAAAGATTTCGTGCTGCGGACTATAAGCCCAAAGAATAAAATAAGCAAACCTTGTTACCTAAATGATTTTACAGTTTTCAATTTCTTGCATTCTTTCATTATATCGTTATAACTTAACAACAAGTTTGTTGTGAATTTTAAGTTGCTCTCATAAAATAACGTAGTACTTACAATATACTGTCATGTTTGAGAGCATGGACTCTGAAGACAGACTTTCTGATCATCAGTTTTTACTGTGTACATTTGGCCAAGTAATTTAACCTTTCTAGGCCAGCCTAGGCTTCCTCGCATGTAAAATATCAATAATAATAGTACTTATCACATAGAGTTGTTAGGAGGTGTTAATGACATACTGAATTCATGTCACATAGAACAATGCCCAGCACATACTCTGTTTCACATATTTTAGATTTATCAATACTAATATAGCAAAGATAAATAGAATGTTCCTGCCAATGATATATGTGGTAGGAACAGTAAAAAACATCATTCTTAAAAGTTAAGTAGCTTTAAAGCAGGCATCTTAGAAAAAGGCTCAGTTGTTCTATTATTGTTGATATAATATCTCAGAAGTACTCTAATTCAATGATCTTAGACACATTAGTGTGTGTGTGTGTATGTATGTAAAACAAATATCTGTGTGCAAGGCTTGAGAACAATTTTTAAGTTTTTAAGTTTTTTTTTTTAATAATATAGGTTTCTGAGAAAGTGCAGACCCCAATGCCAACAAAGAGGCTTCTCCTTCGTATCAAGAACAAAGCCCTCTCTACTGATCCTTTCGATCACTATGCAGTCACGGTCCAAGGCCAGAAATGCTGAATAAAAAAGTAGTGGGAGAAGGGGAGATAAGAAAGGTTTATATCACTTCTCTCTAGCTGACCAAGGTTAACTATTTCTCAAGTCCGACAGTGCACGTTTCTCTACTCCACACTTCAGCCTTTGATGAAACTGTGTGTTATTCTAAGATATTAAGAGTGTTAAGTCTTGGTCTTTAAAATATGACCTTTAGGAGAAGCCATTGCTCAACATGGGCAACTTTTTGAATCCTAAAGGCAGAACTCAACCTTCTCACAAAGCTGATTAGTTTCAACATTTTATCCACTCTCCTAAAGGGCAATTTATGTGCCGTGTAAAATATTAAAATAAGACATGGTCCTGGTGAGTTGTTACTTTCTGACCTTTCTATACAGAAAGAAAACTCAAGGCATATCTCAAATATTAGTAGCAAATTCATGCATTGATATTGAATCAAATACTTTTCCATTCAGGCCTGCTCGACCAGAGCAGAATTTGCTTGCTGGTTTTTCTCAAATGTAAATATTTGCTCTGGCTAAATAGCATTAATAGGGAAAGTCACATATTCCATGCAGCACAAAGAAAAATTAATTTCATTGACCCAGAAAACTTACCTTGCCACTAAGCGTGAAGAGGAAAGAACCTGGAATGAACATATTTGAAATGAGAACTCTGCCAGAGCTACCTTCCCTGCCCCAAGTTCATGTTTAATTAAATATACATGAAGAATTTCATAAATCATTTGCATGTTCATAGAACATAAGTTATCTTCTTTGATTCTAAGGTCAAATACTTACTACTAACAACCCTTGTGTCTCTGAGGGAGGCTTGGCCCCCTGCCAGCCTGTATTGCTTCTCCCATGAGGGTGGGTCCCCCATTACTGTAAAACTCCGTGGGGGCTGATGCACCACCATAGAGCCAGTGGTTGCTGAGCAACCACCCCTTATGACTGATTTGCAGGGACTGCTAGGCAACAATGCAGAGTCTGATCCAGCTGCTCCCAGTTCCCTGTCTCTCAAGAGGGCCAGGTTAACAGGGGACCAGTGGCCCTAAGTGACTAGTTACATAATCTATACGCACACTTCTCGGAATGCTCTCCAACTGCAGCTCAATAAAATTCAGAGCAGAGCTAGTCTGTCCTGAAGGATACACTTGAATGTATCCTTCATTTAAACTCTATCTTTGGAGCTGTAGAGAAGCTGACCAGGAAAAACTAAAGCATCAGAACAAAAGTCTTTAGCAAAAAAAATTCCAAGCATTTAAAAAAATAAATTAGAGAAGGCCACTCCTTTTAATATATGACTTTGAAATCTTTCATAATTTCAAAGAATTTTGCTATTTACATATTTTCTATTGACAAAAAAATGGAGAAAACATAATTAAGAGTTAAATCACATGATTCTTATGGTAAACTCATTCCCAACAAAATTTAACACAAAACTCTATTTAAGTATAGCAATTTCTAGAAAAGGCCTTCAATTCTTATCTGCAGTTACACCCATATTTACATCTTCAGTGTCAACATCTCCTTAGTTTCACACCCTAACTCAAACTCAATAAATCTTAATTAGTCATATTTTTCCATCCCTACCTGATCTACCTCTTAGAAGGCAATCACCCAGTCAAACAGTGTAAAAATTTACCCACTCGAAAACATAAGTTCGACCCTTCCTCTATTTCCCCTAATGTCCATGACCTCTGTGTCTTAGAGGGGGATGCATATGTTCCGAGGGACACGGGCTTGCACGCAGTATACCACTGTAAAAATAAGACTCCATTACTCCCCTAATTCAAAACCATCAAACCAGTCCAAGCTACTTAGCAGGATATGCAAAGCACTTCTGAATCTGTTTCCTATCTCCTGCTGCCACATCTCCTGCTGCTGGTCTGTGCTGTGCTTACTCCATTATGTTGACTTAATGATAGTTCCATAAACATATCCCACACTTTGAGTCTCTTTCTTCTTTCTAGGACACTTTCTCCTTTACCTGGCAAACTAGTGGTTATCTTTTAAGATGTACTACTAAGAGCACCTCCTCTGAGAAACCATCCCTGACTTTAGGATTACTTACAACTACCTCTGAGCGTGTTTAGACTTGATTCCTACTGCTACGGTAGCTTTAGTCACATAGTTTTGCAGTTGTTTACCTACCCAACCTGAACCCCTTGCTTTCAAACGCTAAGGTCTTGTTCTGGTCAACCTGGCCTCCTTAGCCCTGGCATATTCCTTGGCATTAAGGAGATGTTTCTACTATAATTTATTAAAATTAGAGAGCAGTACTCCTAGACACAATTGTAAAATGAACAAGGATCAGGCATCTCTCCATTTTTAATCTCTTCAATATTCCAAGGGGCCATTAAGCTATAATATCAGGGATGCATAATAAAGTAATTAACCAAAATTTAAAACAAATGTCAATCTCCTGACTTCTAAGCTTCTAAGCTAAACTATGATGAATCATTGCAGGGCAAATAAACAGATACCCCCTGCAGTGATATAAACTATCCAACAATACAGCTAAAGTGATCAGATTGCCTGTGCCCTATTATTATAATCATAATAACATGAAACTCAAGGGGAGAGCTACATACAGGTAAACAAATCACCAAAAGTTGGTCTGGATCTAGTTTCAGGGAAGATAACTTCCCTTTCAGGTCAGCAACTCTTGAAGCAGTTTATGCAGAAATCTTTGGTGCAACTAAAGTAGGGGAAATAATATAAGACAAAAAAAATTTAGAGCTAAATAAAAAGCAAAAAAAAAAATTATCCTAATTTTAAAACCTCCTAAACAATAATTCACAAAATAGCATTTACTCAACATCTGTCTCCCTAAAAGCACTAATTGAAAAATTAAATAGGAACATGAGCAAACAGCACACAGAAGCCCATGAATGATGAATGCAGCAGCCAGGTGTGATATTACAAAGTCACTTAACCTCTTACAACCTCGGGAGCTAGATATATCCTCCATTTTCATGCCTTTTCTGAAACTTATTTATTCCATGCATATGCTTATGCAACTATATTGCCAAATATTTTGATATCAGTAGTAATATAATTGTGTAAGTTAAACCAAGAAACACAAATTCTGATCAATGGAAATCTGAATTATTAGCCTATCTGTATTGAGAAATTGAGAGAATCCTTGTCAGCTATGAACTGGTGGGTTCCGTATACTGCTAAGGCAGTGCTTCTTCAACTGGGTACCCTTGGGAATACTTGGGGATACTCTTGTGAATGCCAAAAAATACTCACAACCATGTGATAAATTTTGTATATCTAGGTGATTTTACTTGACAGTTCATACTTTAAAGTTCTATTTACATATTAAAATAAAACAGACATAAAATAGAATGTAAAATTTATGTAAATTTTAAAGATGAATATAAAATTTTAAAGAAACTTTGTGTTTTCTATGGAGCACGTTGACTTATGTCTCTAAATTCTGGGACTTCTTTGGTGGAAAAGAGTGAGAAGCCCTTTCCTTTGGAAATCCCTCCTAGATTATGTTAAAGGAGGGTGGGATTTCTTCACTTTCACATAGAAGATATATACAGTGCTGGCTCTAGCCCACCACCACATCTAAACTAGAAAGCGCTACACACTTAGACATACCATTACTTTTTTATTGCATCTTAACCTTAATCACATTTTTTTTGTTTTGAAGTAAAAATCTTTCTCTCTCCAATATTAGTCCAAAAATCTTTCTTCGGGTAACTCACAGGACTAGTCTAAAGCCTGATCTATGTAAGACGATTCTTCAAATAAAAATAATGGTCACAGTGATGGAAGTGTTGGAAGTGTACTGCATGTCAGGAAATGTGCTGGTCACTTCACAATCATTACTCATTACAATAAAACTGCAGGTTAATAGTTCCTACAAAAAAAGAAACTAAGACTGCAAAGTGCTAAGTGATCTCTCAACATAATACAGCTAGTAAGGAAGACACTTGAGCTTTAAATTCAGATCTAATTCCAAAGCTTGTGCTTGTTTCTCTCTCTCTCTCTCTCTCTCTCTCTCTCTCTCTCTCTCTCTCTGTCTTATACATCATGTTGTGCTACTCTTCCATGCCCTCTTTCCTAAATGTTTAATTCTCTAATCTCTCCATTTCATAGCTGTTATATCGCTTCTGCAATATTCACCATCCTAATCAATGTGTGTGCATTTATTTATAGGAGCAAAGTGTCCAGAACAATTTGACCAGGGAAGAACAGAATTAGCCATCACTTCCTCTGTTTTGGATAAGATACTAATATTTGTACAGTTCAATATACTACCCCTGTTGGATAACCAGTTGATATTACCGATTCATATTGAATCAGCGGTAAACCAAAATTCTTTAGTATTTTACATATTATGTTAATAACCATTTCATTTCTGTTTTTAGTTGTATGTTACTCTTGTATTTATCATATAGACAACTTGTCAAAATAATTTTTAACTTAAAGAGTACGATGTGGATTATATTACTCCCTGCTCGAAAATGTTCCAGGATGCCCACTTGCTACAAATTGAAATTCAAAGCCTCATCCCAGCACTTAAGACTCTCTCCTACAGCCCCAATCTCTTTTTACCTTTATCTTCGCCCAGTCCCTACATTTCTACACAGCTCTGTCTCTTTCTTGTCTATATTTGTACCTTTGCTCATTCTGTTCTCAATCAAGAATGTTTTACCCATTCATTGAAATTCCTTCAAGGACCATTCCTATTACTGTATCTTCTACAAAGTCTTTTGATTAGCCTCAAAGTTTATCTTTCTCTACTTTGAAACACCTCAACACCTTTGATTTCTTTCATGGCACCTGTTGTTGAAGGAAAATTGTATGTATTATATTCCCTCACCACCTCTAAACAGATAAAATTCCAAGCTTCCTATGGAAAAGATAGAGTCTCACTCATTTCCATATGCACTACATCACAAAAAACAAATAACCTGTATCCAGAAGAATTCCTTTTAAAGGCGTTTGTTCATTTGAACTTAGTGAACTATTCATCTCAAAGATGCATGTACTGAGTTCCAGAATTCATTAAAATCTTAGATAAAGGACTTCTACCCACAGACATGAACTTGAAAATAAATGGGCACATGTAGCACTAAAATATAAAATTATGTACTCTATTTAGAATAACACAGGTACTTTTTTCACTGTAATGGTTTCACAATGAAGAACTGAAATCCTATTATTCACACTGTTGTAATCATGTTGACAAAAAACTGAAATCTTAAGAAATTAAGAAACTTCTCCAGAATCACATGACTAATTAAAAGCTGAGTTGGCTGCGCAACAAAGCTTTTTAATTTCTAGTTTGGTGTTTTTTCCCCCCACTATTATTTCCCAAATCATGTGTTAATATGTTTTCTTAAATATTAGCTGCAAAAATAATTATATAAAGAGAAAGATCCCCTTGTTTCCTATTTATTATTTCTGTTCAAAATATTATTTGAACAGAGATAATTTAAAATAAAATTCATTAAAGAGAATATATTGAACAGAATTTATTTATACAAAGCTTATTTATTTTGCAACTTCAGCTGAAAAGAATACAGTCAAGAATCAAGATATTAAAAATACTGCTATTCAGTCAAAAATATAATAAAATCCTATATATTAATAATTTTCACAGTTTTTATACATAAGACAGTCCTACAGGTTTAATCAGAGTCTATCTATGCCTCTTGTTTTTAACACATTTGTCACCAGTTTGGATGATGGTAGTAAACAATTTGCCTGCCCAACACCCTTCCCCCCTTCCACCCTTCCCTCTTCTATTCACACTCCATGTGATTCAGTTGTTTCCAAGAATGAAGTTAATACCTGGACTGACAAACAAGAGTTCCAAATGTTTCAGGTGATAGTGATTGGTACAGAATTGTCCCAGAAGGCTTATTACATTTTCCCAGCCAGATCAATTGCTTCAACAATGGGTTTATAATGCAAGTGTGTCCATCCTAGGACTGGTGCCAAAGCTACTAAGTAAGACACTTTTTTCTTAGAATTTATACTTGAGAAATTAGTCCTGGAATAGCTGACAGCTATTTTGTCACCAATTAGAGCCTGAGAATGAAGACAAGTTGAAGGAGAGACAAACTTGGTCCTTGTAAAATCATGTAAGTTCTGGATTAAGCTGTGACTGAAGTATGGGTGTTTCATACAATTATGATAAATTCCTCTTTTCTCCTTAATCCAATTCAACATGGATTTTCTATCATGGAAAACTGTAATATTCCTAACTAATACACTTAGTTATCTGAGTTTCTCAACTTGCGATAGATTAAAAAGGTCATATTGAAAGAAAGGGAACAGTAAGATCTACCACATACTTCAGATAAAATAGCAGCTTAATGCTTGAAAGTGAAGAAGACAACAGGTGACTTGCAAAAAGAAAATAAAGACTCAAAAATTTCAAAAGTGTGCAGTCTTTAAGTCAAGGGCTTACTCTACATAGCATCCTAGGAAACTCCTTAGTCCCAGGAAAACCAGGATGGTTGGTCATGGTACTTGGAAGTCTAGGGATTATTGCAGTGATTTACAAAAACAAAAATAGAGGGAGTCATTAGGTTCACAGAGGACTCAAGCTGGTGGGGGTAAGGTTCTGAGGTTTCTGTGGTTGTATGAGAGAGGGTGGAAAGGGACTAGCCAGAAGCACAAAGAATTTGTAACTCTTCCATTGACTTGTGCAAATGGAAGCATGGAATCCACGAAGAAACATCTCGCTCTAAGGACTAAGAACATGGATGATGGGTCAAAGAATTAGTCATCCCAATAAAGCCAAAGTATAAGTGTAGGTGTAAATCCTTGGATTGATGTAGAAAAAAGAACATAAGATGCTATTTCCAAAGAGTTTCTGAACTTGAGATTTAGGGAAGGAAAATTTTCATATGATAGCAAGTCTAGGGTGTGGCTACAGAAATGTTTGGATGGGGAGTAAAAGAGAACGAACGTCACTGGAGTTATGAAGGTCAAGGAACTGAGAGGTCATGGTGTTGGATGTAAACATGAAAGCACTCAGATTTAGGATGGAAGATGGGTGAGAAAACATGATTGTATACCAGTTGCTGAAATGCTCTGTGAAGGAGGGACTTGTTAGACAGTAGACTTTCAGTGCAGATGATAGAAATGAGCAATGGTAGAGGACAGTACAACCAGATGGCTCGTAGGAGCAGGGGGGAGTACAAAGGGGTAGAAAAATAATGGTCTAGAGGTGGCACATGGGTGTATGGAGGGCATGTGTCACCACTCTAGACTCTGAGATTCGTGAAATACAAAACAATAAACAGTCTCTAATAAAAAGGGATTAAAGGGTCATGTAATGCCCAGGAGAGAGTCAAGTTTCAGGGCTAGGGGAAAAGGTTGAGGGTTAATAAGATAGGAGAGTTTAGTATGACTGAACAGGTGTTCTGGAGAGCATGATGGAATGATTTCGAAGGAAGAGTAAAAAAGAGGGATTGGGCCAGGGGAGAAGCAGTAAAAAGCATAAAAAAGTTTCAAGACAAAAAGAGACAAGATGAGGAGATGAATGATGAACACAGAGATGTTAAGCATTAGAAAATTAGCTATTTTACAGAGCTAACACACTGGTAATGTGGGAATTTAGGAAAGCTGGTAGGTTTAATATGGGACTTGGACACTCTTTTCCTTCTGGGGCTCAGGTGGTAGGTGACAGTGTGGATCAAGGTGGCTTAGACAGTCAAAGAGCCTGCAGACATGTGCAGGAATGGCAGCATGAAAGCAGGTGGGTGGAAAGTCTGCGGCACTTCCCAAGGGTCAGGACAGGTATGAGGAAGGTGAGCTCCAAGGCAGGTGTTGGAGTGAGGGGCAGAGAATACTATTTTAAATCAATGAGGAAGGAATCAGTTATAGAACATGGATTTGAGACAAGATTAAGCCATTAAAAAGTAATACTAATAAAGTTAGATGCCTACTTCATTTCTTACTAAAATAACTGCCAAAGGATTAAAATTTTAAATAGAAGCAAAAGACATCAAATTTACTATAAGAAAATGTAGGTAGGTGAATATGTTTACAAGTGGGAAAGACCTTCTCAAACTTAACAAAGTCAGAAACTATGGAAAATAAATTGATAGCTTTGACAACCATAAAAAATTATGTATTCTACAAAGCAATACACCCTAAATAATTAATTGCAAAAGGAAACTAATTTAAAAATGGCAACATAAACATATAAAAAGTTAATATACTTATAAATAAAAAGCAAATAGGCAAAGAATATAAAAGAGCAATTCATAAAAATAAATCCAAAATATCCAATAAACATGTTGGCTAACCAAAAATATTCAGCCTTACTACCAAAGAAACAAAAATATGAGCTATCTTACCCACTGATTTCTAAATTTTAAATTTTTGGAACTGTATTAGTATTTAGTAAAAATGTTAGCTTGAATGTAAATTACATAGGATTTCTGAAAAAAATTTTGTAAAATATATCAAAAGTCTTAAAAAATTCATATCCTGTGACCCCAAAATTCTATGTCTAGAAACTTATCTAAAGGATTAGATAGGTATATAAAATTATGAGCAGAGTTATCTGTTATGATATTGTTTATAAAACCAAATTTAGTAACATTCTGTGTATTTGCAGAAAATTAGTTAAATATTTTAATAGAGCATATGCAGCCATTAAAAACTATAATTTAATAAAATGTAAAGATATATTAAGTTGATTTATTAAGGGGGAAACAGCATATGTCGTATATTTTTTTGTTTTTTAAAAAAGGTACATATATGCAAATAATAATTATGTAGTGATTACTCCTAGTTGGCTGGCCAACCAAATATAAGTAGACCGTATTTTTTTCTTAATATTTTTTGGAAATTTCTGATTTTCATTGCAATGTATATTATCTTAAAAACAAGACTTCAAAATTTTGAAGTTTAAAATGTGGTGATATTTTAAGTGGCAAACATTAGTTACCCAGAAAATAAAATGTAGAATAACTCATTATTATTTAATGATAATGAGTTGACAAAAGGATGAGATTGAAATTAAAAAAAAATTGTTTGACTATATTTTCATATCTGCGATTCTTGGTGAACAATTTATAATAGGAAATACATATCGTCCTTTAAAAACTGAATTCCTCATTTAAACATTGCTAATGTAATGTATTTTAATGGTTTGGGTATGTTTTTCTTTTGTTTTCCCATTTCTGACTTGAATCAATGATTACCACAGAGAACAGTGAAACTAGAATGCAGCCTTTCAGCAAACTTGAAAATGTTCTATTTCATACATTAAGGTCTGAAATTTTATCTAGCCAAAAACTGTTCCATAGGACACTATACATAATATAGAAAAAAGTTATTTCTTTTATTTTTTAATTTGATGTTCCTACTCATTTTTATTCCAGCAATGGTAATTTTAAGAGGAAAAAGGTAGGATGCAAACTGTATATCCTTATTACATTAATGTAAAAATATATCCTTACAAATGTACAAAGACTGGAAGATACTCAATATTGAAACAATTATAATTTATTGTTAGAATTAAAATAAAAAATGTTTTAATTTACCTAATAAGGTAAATCTTTAACAATCCTTATATAAAATAATTTGAGATGTACTTAGGTATAACCTAAGTACATTTCATGTAGATCACATTGAGGAAAAATATCTACAAAAAGGAAATAAATCAATTGACAATGAAGACCAATAATAACTATTGATAGATAACATGAAAAGTTTTCAACAAGTTGGAATAAATTAAAACACGTTTTTAAAGACTCAGTAAAAATAAAAATCTATGAGTAAAAAACAGCTTTGTTTCCTTCAATTTTCCAGTTAAAACTGAAAGGTTTATTGTTCCTTTCACAGCATTCAAACCTACAACCCAAAATACAAACTTCTCAGAGTTGGAACAAACTATGCTGGGTTTTGCTCGAAGCGTAATATTCTTTGGCGAAAGTCCACAAACATCTTAGGGAGCTGACCCAGATCTGCACTGTCAGGAAAGCATTCTTCACTTTCCCTGAAAACTTTCTTCCACCTCTCCCTGAGGGAAATAAATAAAAACTGCTCCCTTCTCAACTCCCATTTCCACATGGTCAAATCCATATGGTACAAATGAATGAAAAATCTGAAATGATCTGGTTTACTTCAGAGATGTAGGACTTCAACCATGTCAGGATACAGTAGATGCACTGCCCAAATCATCACATTGCTTTTTTACAACAGTCTTTACAAATGATACTGAGGACAAGAGCTGAGCATCATGTTCACCCAGTGGCTGTTAAGAACGTCCAGTGGGAGTGAGTGAGCTGGACATTTTATTCAGTTCTAGTTAGTGTGGCAGAAAGTCTGTGGACTTAAGCATCAATCAAACATGGCTTCTAATCTCAGTTCTGCCAGTTTCTACTAAATGACTTTGAATAGACTCTCTTTGCCTGCTCATCTAGAAAATAGAGTCATGACACCAACTCCACAGCTTGAAAAATAAATGAAATATGTGAAAATACCTAGTTTGGGGTCTGGCATATTGCTCAATAAATAGTAGTTTTTCTTCTCTTAACATATATAGTTATTTCTATGGAAAGAAAAAATAAATACTCTCCTTTAAAAAATTTTCAAGTTTCTATTACAGATTGAAAACATATTGTATGCTTAAGGTCTTCACTTCTGCCCTTGATCCCTCCTATGGAAAGCAGCTCCATGAACCCTCAGCCTCTTCCACATTAATGACTTCTTTATGGCATCTGAAGAAAGAACCAAGGCTCTCCTTTAAACATTAAATAAAAATGGGTTTGACCATGTGTCCTGACCCCTACATACCCACCTCTCTCCTCCATTCTTCACCCATAACCCTGGGGTGAGTACTCAACACTGGCTGATCCCATTTCCTTACTTTCCATTTCCTTGCCGCTCAATACAATCAGGCTTTCACTTCCCAGTCAAAGCCATTACGTTTACTTTCTACTTGTCACATCACAAGTCCTTTCAATCCTTCTCCTATAATTCCCCTTTGTGACTATACTTATTGATCACACCACACATTTTTAAGCTTTACTCCCCATGTTGCTATGGCAATGCTCTTTCCAGCTCCTCCTCTTGGGGCTTCCAAGGGAACCCATTTCTCAGGCTTCCATTTTCTCCCACTTTCCTTTTCATTCTATGTGCTTTATATAGGAGGTTTCATAGAAGGTCTCATCATTATACCATTACCTCATGCATGCCACTGTCAACTAAATCTTATTATACAACAGCCTCTTGCATATATTCACCTCTGATTTGTTTTTTACTCATATCTTCCTTGATACCTAATATATTTGTTTCCTGGGGTTGCTGCTACAAATTACCACAAACAGAGTGGCTTAAGAAAATAGGAATTTATTTTCACACAGTTCAGGAGGCCAGCAATCCAATCAAGGTGTCAGTAGGGTTGGTTCCTTCTTGTGGACTCTGGGGGAGAATCTGTTCCATGCCTCTCTCTTAGCTTCTGGTGGTTGCCAGAAAACCTTGGCATCACTTTGCTTGTAGTCACATAATCCAATTTCTGCCTACAATGTCACATGTTTGTCTTCCCTCTATGTGTCTCTGTCTCTGTGTCGCTTCCATTTGTCTTACAAGGAAACCAGTCATATCGAGTTAAGTGCTCACCTTATTCTAGTATGCCCTCATCATAATTGCATCTGCAACAATTTTATTTCCAAATAAGGTCATGTTCTGAGGTTCTGGGAAGAACATGAATTTGGGGGAGATACTATCCAACTCAGTATACCCATCAAGTATGCCACCATTGTTTATATTCCCATGTTTATAAATAGTGCCAGCTCTCAATATCAAACCAAGAATCTGAGAAGCATTCTTCATTCTCACCTCTAATTTCATAACCCAACTGTCATCAAACCAAATCATTTCCAGGTCCTAATATTCCTAGAACCTGAATACTCTTCTTTATCCCCAATTCTGCTGCCCCGACTCACTCATTAGCATCTCTTGCTTAAACTACAACAGCAGTTTGTCCAATACCCCTCAAATCCAATCTCCGGAGAGTCGCAAGAGTGTGTGTGTGTGTGTGTGTGTGTGTGTGTGTGTGTGTGTGTGTGTAAACACATATAAACAGCTTCATGGCATGTTAAAAAGACATGGAGAGAGTTTGTTTGTTTGTTTGTTTTTCTTACTCTTCACTGCTGTGAAAAGTTCTGCTTCTTCACCGCAATGCACAGAATGATGACAGACAGACACCCTTCTTCAGGGATGGAGGAACTGAGAGGCAGAGTGGTTTCCGTGAAAGACCTGGCCTTTATAACTTCTTCTTTTGACTTGATAGACTTTTTGCAAACCCCCGGAGTGTGACAAAATCCATCATGCCTATAATCTGGCTTTTTATTAGATTTTAAAGGCCTCTTTGGGAAAGGTAGAGGGAGTTATTTCAGTATTTTGAGCTTTAAAGTTATACTTGGCTCCAGAGGCTCTTTGATAGAAGTATTAGTAGTCTCAATTTTTAAAATAAACATAATAAATTAATGTATTAATAATTACATGAGTTGTAAGACATCCTTATTTACACACACACACACACACACACACACACATAGATTTTAAGAATGATGCTTTATTCTTCTGAAATGTATTAGCCCAACCCACAAAATTTAGTCTAGAAGTAAATCACTTTATGATTAGTAAAATATAAGCATGCTTGGGAGGACTAATTAATTCTTTTCTGTCTTCCAGGGTTTTATTCCCAAAGCTACCACACTGGACTTCTACTGTTTCTTCCTTTATCCGAAAAATGAAAACCTACAGTTAACCATGCTTATCCCCACATCCCCAAGGGGATGGGGACTCTCTTTCATCAGCACAGCAGATCTTAAAGCTTAAAAGGAAGTAGTGCCTGCAGGAAGAAGGGAGAGTCCAGGAGGCACAGGAAGGCATCTAGCTCTGTTCATACTGTCTGTAGATGCTTCTCTCCCTCAAACACGTACTAAAACTGTCTTGGCTCCAAACCACATGGTCTTAAAGCATCCCCATTCCCTTGGTCCTCTTTCCAGTCTGAGAAATCCTATTTCTAATTGATACAGGATTCTGTGTGACATTGCCTTCTCCTGTTCAGGCGTATACACAAATATGAATTGTTTCATTCTTATGTAGATATCTCCAAATTCTCTTCTCCAACCAAGCACCCAACTCTTGGACACTATCACAATTTTAAGAGTAGGAGTGACTGGAGGACACAAATTCACTCTGCCCTGTAAAATCCATAACATACTCCTTACTTGGGCAGATGCGTAAAACTGCTATTTGCCATTGAGAGCTAGAATAGAAAGTATATCTCACTTGAGTAAAAAGTAGAATACCTGTTTGATTTCTCAAAATGAGTTATACCTCTAATTAAAAGAAAAAATAATAACCACTTTTGGTTTTATGGGTATGTTCAAATGCTTAACCTAGAGTTTTTTTTACTTAATATTAGTAACTGATAATGACTTATAAAAAGGACATAAAGTATATGAAAATGTCTGAAACCAACAGGATTTAGAATGTACATTAATGGCATTAATGGGAGAAGTTCTTAAACAGGAAAACAGAGCCCTGGATTTACCACTAATATGTGATTTTTATATATGTAAATCACTTAATCTTGGGTGTTAGATTCCCACATCTACTAATAGAATATGTTTAATTATTACTTAAAAGAATTGCATGGCATCATGGTTACAGAAGCTTATTTTATCATAGGATTTATATTTTGCAGTTTGTTTTCAATATTCAGAAAGCAATTTTTTTTTATTTTCTAACTCAGTTAAAATTTTGGATTGAAGGAATGGAAAAATCACTGAATTTACTGTCAAGCCATTCAGGGCTGAGTCTAATCAACTTCTTAAAACATAATTTTCAAACTACATTCCTCCTTATTTTCAATGGACATTAAAGGAAATTTCATCTTGATTAAGCTTGATTCACTCTCATTTAGCATGAAAAAAGTTAAGCAAGAAAAATTTCATTTCTGAGAGATATTGCAATGTTGTTTTCAAAAGTGTTTGCTGTACTTGAGCTCTAAATTCAAAAGAAAGCAGTATTTTCTCTCCAACTGTCTCTATTATATACTTATAAAATCAATATGATCCAGTAAGAAACATTTATTTCTCTAGAATTTAGAACTTTTTATATATTTACATTTTGTAAATGGACAACTTCTACAAGAAAAATTATTTTGTAATTTTCTTTAAAAATTAGACAAAAATTATCATACACCCCCAACAATTCCACTGCTATGTTTCTACTCAAGAGAAACGAAAATGTACTCCCAAAGACATGCACGTGAATGTTCTTAGCAGCATGATTCATAATAGCCCCAAATTGGAAACAATGCAAATGTTTATCAACTAGTGAATGGACAAAACGTGGTATATCCATACAATTGAAAACTATTCAGCAATAAAAAAGAACTCAATGCTGATACATGCTACAATATGGATGAACCTCAAAAATATTATGCTAAGTAAAAGAAGCCACACACAAAAGACCATGTATATAGTATATCATCCCCTTTATGTGAAATGTTCAGAAAAGGCAAATCTAGAAAGACTAAAAGTAGATTAATGGTTGCCTGGAGCTGGGGGTGAGAATAAAGACTACAAAGTCTTATTAAGTGATGAAAATTTTCTAAAACTAGATCATGGTAATGGTTTTACAACTGGGTAAAATTTCTAAATATTACTGAAAAATAATTGAAAAGGGTAAATTTCTAAAAAGTCATTCACCCTTAAGGGATAAATTTTATAATATGTAAATTATGTCTCCATAAAGTTGTAAAAAATGCTGTAATGCAACCTGCATAAGAATTTAAGTAATTGTAAGAATTATGAGGAAAATTAAATTGATCCATAATTGATCTAAACATATGTTTAAAATTGACTAAAAAGGAGGAAAAAAATTCTTTAACAAAAATGAAATTTGACACATTTTTTAATATTCTGCATAAAGTAGTCCATTGGCCTTTGATATCTTGTTGAAGAAAGTTGTGGTAAAGATAGGATTAAAAAGTCAATTACTAAAAACCTTTTCCAAAAAAAATTTTTTTTCAAAACTATACTTTCTTTCAAAATTGAATCCTTTGAACTTCCAAAACACATTTTTAGACAATGATCTCTCTTGAAATAGTGCCAGTAAGGGGCACTGACTAGCAGGCTATACACATTAACAGGAAACAACGTTCTTAAAATGCTGGTTTAACCAATCTTGACCCAGAATCTACCACATTATAATGCTTCCCATAAGCTTTATGGTCATCAGTTCTCATTTTAATAATTCAAATTCTTGGCTTTCTGAATATTAAATCCTAGGAGGAGTTTTTTTTTAATGCGTGGCAATGTTAGTAAGAAGGAAGGCATCAAGTGAAGAAATAAAGTGGATAGATAGATTTTGAATCTATATGCACACAAAGAGAAATGCAATACTCAGTAATTTTAATCCAGTATCTTTCCGGTATCCAAACCCTAAATAAGTGATTTGGTTTTTGATATTTTTCTTGGTGAACGTTTTAGTGATCATCAGCCTTGAATCTCCCACCTTCCAGGCCTCCACAGACTCCAGCTAATAAACTACCACCTGCTGGGTGTTTGTTTGTTTGTTTTAGTGCTTCCCATGTGCCCTGTGGGAAGTGCTTGCCCATGCCAAGCACTTTTCTAAAGGACCCGTGTTTGGCTGGCCGCGCTCCCTGGGAGGAGCTCCACAAAGAGAAGATGGGTCTGACCTGACCTTCTGGGCCTCGCTCAGAAGGGACTGGCCAGCCCGGGCAGCGGGTAAGGCAGGGTCCTCTCTCCCTAGAAGGCACCTTCAGGAGCTTCCCCAAGGGGCTTCAGTAGCAGCAGCAGCAGCAACAGCCAGGACCCAGGCCCACTAGTTCCCTCAGCCCCTGCGACTACCTTGCACTCGGGTCCCTCTGCCGCGGCCCGTTGGTGACCTAGGAGCAGGGAAAATCCAATAGCTGCAGGGGACCGTTGGATTAATTCGGTCTACTCACCCCCATATTTTATCAAAAGAAAGGACGGAGCCCAGTGAGGTGGGGTGACTTAGCTAAAGCCACACAGCTCGACGCTGGCAGAGCCGGTTAGAACTCGGGTCTCTGCTGACCAGGTGGCGGCTCACGGCTGCCAAGGGCTTAGAAAGCGCCGCCCAAGAAAAATGACAGGGCATTGCTGGCCGGAGAGAAGGGCTGGGCAACTTGTGACAGGAGGTCACCAATGCCCACCTTCAGAGCAGAGTGGGCAAAAAGCAGGTAGCCAGACTGCCCGGGTTACGCCTGTTGACCTGAGCGCCCCCCTTTCACTCTAAAAGTACCCTGGTTTGCATGTTAAACGGTGTGATCACCCTAGCAAAAGAGGCATCTGCTTTGAATTGCCCAGATACTTGTGGAGACCGGGCGGAAAATGGGAAAGTTGCGCTTACCACATCTTCCTTCCCTCAGTCTCCCCCGACACCCCAAGTCCTTTCTCTGTCCTCGTTCCAGTCATACCCACTTGAGCTCCCCGTCCACCAGGTACGTACAAGCAGCGTCCGGAGCTTCCCGCGGTGCCAGGGCCAGGTCCTCTCGCGTTCGGGCTCGCCCAGCCTTTCTGCGGCCCGGAGCCGCGACGCGGGCTCTCGCTCGCTGCAGCCTCTGCCGTGCGCGGGGATGCGGCCGCGTCTGAGCTGCTGGGCTGGGGCGCAGCCAGGCGGAGGCAGCGACTCCGGGGGCGGAGGGAGCGGTCGCCGCGTCCCGCCCCCAGGCGCAGAGCTCGGCTCCCAGGCGGAGTCTTGCTCTAGGTGCAAACCCGGCCCCCGAGGAGCTCCCCGGGGCAAGTGCGACAGTGGCTCTTCCCTGCCGGCGTCCTGGGGAGAGCTCTTTTTCCTGCGTGTGCGTTAACTCACAACTAATCATCGGTGATCGTCACAAAACTCGTGTCCTCCCTGCCTGCCACTTCTAATTCCCCTGGATGACTGTGAGGTCTGTTAAGAGTCTGTCTGATGTGACTGGAGGAATTCCAATTCTCTTCCAGCTCTCAGA
This sequence comes from Avahi laniger, assembly GCA_963575035.1. Taxonomy (NCBI): domain Eukaryota; kingdom Metazoa; phylum Chordata; class Mammalia; order Primates; family Indriidae; genus Avahi; species Avahi laniger. The sequence goes on along the minus strand of CAUYSK010062367.1, from coordinate 11,185 downwards.
CGCTGCATCAGGTTTTCCCTCCCGCCGGTTTGTGCGCGCCCAAGGGCTTGCGCTCCAGGTGTCACGAGGTTGCTCTTTGATCTAATCTTGGATTTTGAAGAGGGTAGGAATGTACACAGTTTTCTTATCTGCACCCAGAATCTGTGTCTTCGCATTTATTAACAGATAATTTTAGCAGATTGGAAAGCAGCATGCGATGCAGGGAACTTTTTGTGCAAAGAAAAGCAGAAAACAATGTCTAGCAAGTTTCTCTTTCAGGTTCTTATTAAGGAAAATAAATTCCTGACTATTAAGGTCTCGTTGTGCCCTTTAAAAGCATTTTTAACTGGATGAGGATGCTGCTGATAAAAATTAAGGAGTTCTCTGCTTCCTGAGAAACTGGTTTGTCACTGAAGATCTGCCGTCTCCTCTGGTTTCCTGAAAGTGGTATTATCACTGGTCAAAGTCTTCTCAGCACTAATCTGCTCACTCATACTGTGCCCTGGCTTCCCACCCAGGGCCTGTGATGTCTGCTACTTCACTATTGACACTTCCAAATTCCCTCTTTAGGCAAAATCTATGTGAAATATGAAAATGTAACCAGATAAATATTTCATTTTAATTAACATTATAGAGTCTGCTAATGGTGCTACACTCAGACTTTTTACATTATTCAAATACACGCTCTCACAATATAGAAATAATTATCTCTATTTTCAGAGAATAAACTGAGGTTCAGCAAGTTTAGATATTTTGAATAAGGTTAAATAGCTAGGAAGAATCCAAACCAGTTTTGAACTCAGGTCTTTCTGCCTTCAGGGTTGATCAGCATTCTTTAAATCTGTTAATACGATTTTTCTAAATGGTGACATAGGTACATTTTGTTGTCTAAGGTCATAGTTATCTATGTGATTATACAAACACTAATCGAGAAGATTGAGAGTTATAGATAGTCATAGATAGTTATATATAAGAGAGTTATATATAGTTAGTATAGCTTCAAAACTTATCATTTGGCATATTTCTAGGGCCTATAATTATCATTTTATATAATAACATATATTATCTGAGGCAAATTATTCTAATCCCTGTTTAATATAAAGATCCCATAATAGAGAGTGATGCTAAAATGTTTGAACTTATGAGTTCCACTACCATGATTGGGTTTTTATGATTCTACAAATGTATTCCTTATATGCACAAAATTTGCTTTGTAAACTCTGTATTTTTGATAAATTTGATAAAACCATTAGCCCTCACTGACATGCTTGTGAACTACATATTTGAAATCATCAGAACCACTGTAACATATGCCCCAAGGGCTATCTCTTCAATACTTAGAATAGTACCTCCATAAAGTAGGGGCTTGAAAAGTAGTGTTTAAATGAATAAATAGTAACCTCATTTTCTCATGTAAGACAAAATAGTGACTTACGAAAACACTATTTCTAAAACACTTTGTCTATTTAGAGTAGACTGAAGATTTTTGGAGACCTTTCATTTCTATTAAAAAAGAAAGGAGATGATGCAGAAGGTTTCTGGTCATTGCTGTTAGAAATGGTAGACAGAACCTGACCATAAATCCAAACAAGTGTTTTTGAGTCCAAGAATTGGTGGTAACAGTAGTTCCACACAATCATGTGAATTGCTGTCAAACATATGACTCTAAATGCAAAAAATTTAACTAATACAACTTCTTGATTGTGCCAAGTGATATTAATATGATGGAAAGACAAGGAGAAAGTTTGGATGCTATTTTTGAGAGGGCTATGAGGTTAACTTAAGACTAGATAGGAAAATAAGTGAAGACAAAATCAGGGAGAAGAAGGAGGAGTCAAGGAACTACAAATTTTCATCAAATGAGAGAGAGAGGAAGATAAGAAGTTGTAAAACTGGGAAATAAGATGGTTTTCTTTGAAGTTTTAGAAGTATAATAATGGCATGGTCTATGGAGGAGCTATGGGTAGGGTTGGATGGTATAGAAAAAGATCAAGAAATTGAGAACTAAGATATTGAAAAAACTACCTACATAGACACTGAAGCCACCAACAGTGATCCCATACGATAAAAAACAAAGACTTAACAAAGACTTCCATGAATGTAGTGGACTGATCCAGAACTGAGTGGATGACTATACACAGTTGGGGCAGGAGGTACATGTCCAGGGAGGAAGATCCTAAGTGAATCAAGGGCTGGTATAAGAAAGAGATAGTTAACAGTCCAGAAGCAATACTAGGGAGCCACAGGTTGTCAATGCTATCCCTAATGACCCTAGAGTGTGACACAATGAGCAGTCTACATTGAAGGGACATCCAGGGAAAGCTATTCTCAAAAGAAAGCTGATTTCTACTTAAAGCCAAAAAATAGGTTGTGTGAATAGTTTATAAGGGTAGTGGTATTTTTCAATATTGAATGAGGATTCTGCAAAGTCAGAGTAGTTAGATGTAAGAGGCAGGGCCAGCTTCATGGGCTTGCAACCTGTGCAGTCAAACAGAGCTCTACTTTTAAGAATGTCCTATGCTTTGCTTAATGCTCTGCTGTCCCTGCCTTGAAATACTTAATTTTTAAACAAGGGGACTTACATTGTCATCTTGTATTCAAGCCCACAAATTATGTACTACTGTTTGGAAGAGTGGAGAAATGGGAGCATGGGTGAAGCAAGAATTAGTACGAATCCTTTGAGGATTAAAATTTGGGAGAGACTAAGTGTAGAAGATTGCAATTTCCAGGAGAAGATGTATGGCTGCAAGGTTTCTAGTGAGATCTAGTTTCTACTCTCTTCAGGGCCAGGCTGGCTGACATCTCAGCAGAAGAGGCAGACAGTATTCACCATCAGTCTTCTCCATGTTTCTATATGTTGTGTATTGGATTTTTAGGGCTACCATAACAAATTTCCATCAACTTAGTGACTTAAACCAGCAAAATTTTATTCATTTACGGTTCTGGAAATCAGAAGTCTAAAATCAAGAGTGTTGGCAGGGCAACCCTCACTATGAAGTTCACAAGAGAATCCTTGTTTGCCTCTTCTAGCTTTTGGTGGCTACAGGCAATCCTTGGTGTTCTTTGGCTTTTAACTGCATAACTCCAATCTCTGCTTCCATATTCACATCTTCCCTGTGTTTCTTATCTGTATCTATGTTCTCCTCTTCTTATAAGGACAATTGTCATTGAATTTAGGGTCAGTTAATCCCAGATGATCTCATCTGGATATCTGTATCTTAATTACATCTTCAAAGATCCTTTTTCCAAATAAGGTCATACTCACAGGTACCAGGGGTTAGGACATGGACATACCTTTTTAGAGACCACCATTCAGTCTACTATAGCCAGGTCTACTGAGACACAGTCATAGCCAGGCTGTATGACACTGGCAAGACAGCATTTCAGGTCTATTTGGAAAACTAAGATAATTATGATAATATGAAGCTTATCAATGTTTCTTTTCTAAGGCTTTCCAACCATGACATTCAATACACATGAAATTCAGAAGAAGAGAACTTCCCAGTAAGGCTGGGCACAGTGTTTCATGCCTAGAATCCCAGCATTTTGGGAGGCTGAGTCAGAAAGATTGGTTGAGCCCAGAAGTTTGAGGCTGCAGAGAGCTATGATCATGCCAATGCACTCCAGCCTGGGGGACAGAGAGAGACTCTGTCTCTTAAAGGAAAAAAAAACTGCCCAGACAGACTTTACACCCCTTGGAGTAGGTGTTTGTCCTTGCAGACAAAAGGCGCAAAGGAAAAGAGTCACATATCTGGGACAATGCAAAGTGTGGTTACAGGGGATTGAGAAAATAGTATTCTCTACTCCATCTTTTAACCCACTTTCCATTTTAGAGGACATATTTGATTCCCTGGTACTAAAAGAGAGTCTATCGGATGACCGTATTTCATCCCTCCCTAAACATTATGATTTAGAAGGGCTGATTCAGTGACCTTGTGCATCTGTGATAGAGGCTAAATTAGTTTCCCCAACCATGCCTTGTAGAGAACAATCTTAAAGATCATTAGAGAGAGAAAGAAATGCTGAAATCAGTGCTAACTGTGCTGCCCCATCCTCCTCCAGATGACAGGTACTCTGAGATATATTAGAGTAGCGGCCAGAGCCAAATGAAGCTCTCCTTTGAAAGTCTAACACTCTTTGGTCCTTTCTCCATTCTGCTCAATGCAGAACTGGAACTATAAACTCCATCAAAGGTTCCATCAGTTATTTGCTGAGTGATGACAGTGAGAGGATTCCAAATTGTGGCTGGGGCAGCAGCATAACTAGGGTGAGGTTTGGAGCAGATTGGAGGGGCATCTGTCTTTGGGAGACCACCAAAGATGTTGCCCTGAGACTGGAGCTGGCTGATAGAGTGTCCTCAGGCAGAAGGGGTAGAGCCTATGCTGCCAGTTGGTGACCCTGCTCCTGCTATGTAGCAGAAAGGATACCACAAACTAACATCCACCAAGAGAGAAGCTGGACAATGAAAGGGTTAGGGCAAGACCGACTTTCAGAAGATCAGAGTCTATAGAGTAAAAGGCAAAGGGAAAGGAAAGAGATTGATTTCCTTTTAGTATTTAAAATAGAAATTTCCAAAGAAAGTATTTCTGTATTATCACTGTACTCATGTGTCTCTTCTGCTCTTGGTGAGTGGGACTTTGTTTTGCAGAGTAGCAGGAAATATGAAAAGAACACTGAAAACAGGAAACCTTGGGCTCTAATCCCAAGTGGCAATGCCACCCGTGGCCATGTAATCTTAGTAAAGTCAGTTTTCTCATGACTGAAGGGAAGATGTAGGGTAAAGGATTGTCTTGCTCTAAAATTATTTATGTCTCTGAATTGATTTCTTTAGTAAATCTAAATTCAATCCAACATTTAAATCACTTTACCCATCCACCTGCATCTCATTGTAATTCTTATCATTTCTCAGCACAAATCCTATTTTCCCAGTAAGCTCATCAGCTTGCTATTCCATGTGACTTTCTTATCCCACTGTTTGTGATTGGTGCAGGAGGATGTATTTATTTGTACCACCTTCCACTCTTAAGTGATGTCACTTAATTTCTTCAAACTCCTGTTCACAAATCATGTACTTTTGGGGATTCATTGATGAATTTTTTCCACTTTTGATCAGTTCATTCAAATATATACCAAGTTGTTATCCAAACTTTATAGCCTTTCCTTCCTGTGTTTGGGAATTATGGCCATTTTCAATTAAAAGAAAAATATTATTATGTTATCCATGCAGAAATACTGAAAATCAATAATTTCCAGTAGCCTTTAGTTATTTAGAAAAAAAGCATGTAGTCATAAAATGTTCATCTAATCTGGCAAAATTTATGTGTATGTGGTGTGGAGGTGGGTATGTGTGTGTGTGTTCAGACATAATGATTAGATAAAAGAGAGATCTTCCTAACTATAAAATTATTTAACAAAGAGAATCCGGAGTTTAAGAAATTTCCTACTTTAGTGAAAACTTTAAGAAATGGATAAACCATAAGCTGCTCAGATGTCTAAGATCAGTAGTTTTATTATAAAAAAAGTAAAGCTTGTGAAAGATACTACCATGACAGGCATTCCTAAAGGAACCACACACCTGTGGAATAATTTAGCATTGGCAGATTCTCTCCATGCTTTTATTTATCTCAATCTCTTTTCTCCCAAAGCCTCCTCAGTAGAAGTCAGTTATCCTCTCTGAGCAGAGCACAGCCCCATGGGCAGCACACTGGGCGTATGTCACTTCCCTGCTGTCACCTTTGTCTCCACCCTCTCTCTGGCAATGTTCCAACTCTCCTTTTTTCCTTGACTAGGTTAGAGCAAGAAAAATCTTTCATTGTTCTGTCCTTATCTACGACTTTAAAAACTCACTATGGAGACTAAACTTTCAAATCTTTGGTGTCTATTCAGCAAATTAACTAAAGACTTAAATATTCTACACTTTGTTTTGTAGAACACTGATAAAAGGCTATCATTTTACAGTCTACCTCTACGTTTACACACTTTCTGCTGGAGGCAGAAAAAAGTAACTCTTCTTTAACTTACTGAGCTTAACTTACTCAGCTGAGTGCTTTCCTTCCATTACCTCATTTATTACTTCCTTAAAATAGTCTGTGAAGCACACAGTATTTTTGTCTTTAGCAAAAAAGTAAACTGAGGCACAGATAGGTTAAATAAACTAAGATCTTTAAAACAGGTTAAATAAGCTTCCTAAAATCTTAAAATCTGTAAATGGTGCAACCAAGTTTCAAAACTTAATTATATCTGAGCCCTAAGTCTATGATCTTAACCTCCGTACTACATAGCTTCCCATATATAAACCTCACAAAGTTTCACTGTGAATCATAATTGATGTAAAATAGCTATTTATGAAGCTCTTCTTCCTATAAATAAGACTTCATTTTAAGATGACATGTTTGCTAACAACAGGCTCAGAGCTCACAAAAATAAATATTTTAATCAGATACCACCTGTCCTTAGCAATAATTTAGAATTTCTGCATACTTTACTGTTTCCCCCTAAATATATGCTTAAATATCCCCTTTTGTTTCCTGATCCTGATTTTTACTCATTTTTTTCTGATTTCTATTGATGTCAAAACACAATACAATTAAGAACAGAAGCAACAAGAGCTAAAATGTTTCAGAATAACCAAAGACTGAAAATTCTGAACTTTTTCAGAGAATATGTATAGTAACTATTTGAGGATCACTTATTTGGACCTGGAAAAAATTGGCTTTTCATCGTTAACTAAATTGACTCTTTGTTGATAAAAACATGATCACTTTTACTGTCTTCTTTCACTGCTGCCCCATAATTCTTTATTATTTCTTTTTTCCTGTAATAATTAAATATCTATAATTTATTTATGTTATTTGCTTTGTAGAGCACGAGCCGGCCTGGAATGACAGTCTCCTCTTGCACATCTGCACATGCTCTCCCAGCCCCCAGTGTAAGGTAATGTCAAAATACAGACATATTAAGTGTGTATTGGATAATGTGCTTTAACAAACCTGTTTTTTACATGACACCAATAAATTCATCAATACATTCTATGTTTTTTAACGAATTTAAGACATAGAGACAAAAGCAAACCACCTTTCACAACCACCTTCCCTATAGTTGATTATTTCTATCACAATTTATTTCCCACCCTTTGTAAATGCTCTTGCATACACATCACATGGACTCAGAAATGTTATATAACATTGCTTTTTACATGGCTATGTGTTTTACACACTGTACATATTCTACAACTTTCATTTTTTATTATATGATACCCTAAAATTTAGCTGTTTTTGCCAAAGGCATGACTCATTCTTTTTAACTGTTGCATAGTATTTCATAGAATAAAAATATTAAGATTCATTACGCTATTCCCTTCTATAGAGACACTTAAATTCCTTCTGGGACATTATAGTTACAAATATTGTTGTAATAAGTATCCTTTTTTATGAATCCTTATATGCATGTGTTACTCTACGTTATATATTGAGAAGTAGAATTTCTAGGTTTTGGCATACATTTTAGTCAAAAAGATATTTCTGTGCTAGGAAGTTTTATTAGGATCATAAAGTCACAGGCACTGAAGTAATAACCTCCTCAATCCTGCAGTCAAGAGTTACACAACATCTATCAATTTAGCGGTAGTCGTATTTTTCTGATGGAAAACACTCTGTAATGGAGTCAAAAGAAACTTAGACGAACCCTTTCTGACTCTAATTAGAAGACGGGCAGCCTCTCCAGACCCCTGTTTCCTCAGCTGCAGTTATTAGGAAATAGTGCTATATGATTTCTCAGAAATTTTCTAGATCTTTAAATTTTCCTTCTGTTATTTATATCTAGTTTCAGTCCATTTTGCTGAGAAAAGATACTTGGTATGATTGCAACCTTCTTAATTTTGTTAAGACTTGTTTTGTTACCTAATATGTGACCTATCTTGGACAATGTTATGTTTGCACTTGGGAAGAATGTATATTTAGCTGATGTTTGGCAGTATGTTTTGTATAGGTCTGTTAGGTCCTTTTGGTCTGTAGTGTTATTCAAGTTTGCTGTTTCTGTTGCTTTACTGTCTATTTTTTTCTATCCATTATTGAAAGTGGAATATTGAAGTCTCTTAATATTATTGTGTTGTTATCTATTTCTTTTTTCACTTCTATTTATGTTTGCTTTAGGTACTCTCAATAATATATTCACGATTCTACTGTGTTCCACTTTCAATCCTCCTCTCATTTAATCCACCCAAAAGTATGCCGAAATTTTGGGTAAAATTAGATCCATTTGGCTACCAGAAAAATTTTAGAAAAATAAATAAGACTTTCCCTCATTCTGCTATAACTTCCCAAGTTAGAATCTCCCACACTGCAAAGACAGTAAATACTACCTGTCCAGTTCTTCATCCAAGTGAAACTACCAGAAGGGATATAGCTCAGCATAAAATAGGAAGCCCAACAAGCCTAAGAGTTGGCCTCTCTGCTCTGTTCTCACTGGTCTCAGAGGTCCCTAAGGAACTGTTTACTTCTGGAGTCAAAAAACAATAATTTAAGTTTAAATCTATGAAAATAAATAAACTAATCCAGATTGGGTTATTGTTGATATTAGTATCATCACCATTATGATTAACAGTGTCCATTAGAAGTAGTGTTTGTGCCTAAAAAAAACCCAAAAAGATACACTAGGATGAACACTACAGAATGTATATATGTATGTTGAGTGTGAATGTATTTTCTTAAAGTAAACAGTGGGAAAGGGTGTGGTGCTAACTAAGGTAGCATTCTAAATAGCAGCATAGATCCAATGGAATAATCTAGAAAGCAAAGAAGAATGTCTAAGATGTATTTCAGAAAATCATTTGTAAATAATCGTATTTTGCAAAATGAATTATAGGTCTCACCTTTAATATGTGTCTTATTGGCATATTACCCATGTCATTATTATAATAAAAATTCTCAATTCTAGGAACAGTTGACTATTACTATAAACAATGTGTAAGTCATTCCATAGAGGTGCTTTGGCATGCTTGTCTCATCATTTGCTGTCTGCACAATGTAGAAGATACTACTAATATTTCTATTTTAAGGCTAACAATAAAATGTTTCTGAAATATATTTTGCAAATAAAATTATTAAATACTCCATTGGTTTGTTCAAAATAATCTTCACTAAAGCTTAGTTTGTTTGATTTCTACAGTGCATTATGCAACGAAATCAAAGCATCAACCCATATAATCAACCTATTTGAGAGAAATAGCAAAAAGTAAAAGAAAGAAAACACTTGTGATAGAAGTATTTTTCTGTCATGTTTGCTGACTATTCTATATTTTATATCTCTTCATATTACTCAGTATTAATACTCAGCAAATTATTATGAAAACAGGAAAACAAAACTCAACTTACATAGCCAAAGACACCAAAATGCAAAAATAATGTGCCCATATTTCTAATGTTTTATTCAGTAACTATCTCCTTAGTGACTACTATGTGTTAGGCATTATTTTAGGTCTTGAGATACATAAGAGAACAAAATAGACAAAAATCCCTAACCTTGTGGAGCCTCTATTCCGGTCTCTACTTAAACATGTTTATATACAATAATATGTTAACCTGCCATCAGTTGCTTTATCACAGACAGCACAAAGGTGTTGCACTGTATACCAAACCATCCATAGCCACAAAAAAAGCAGTGACTGTCTTAGGAACATAAGATACAAAAGATGGCTGGTCACATATCTGCCTAATAGTGCCCTTCTCCAGGTAATAGTTCCCCTAGTTCAATCTCTTTGAAGGACATATTTACAAATATTAGTAAGAGTGGCTTTTGACGGAAAAAACAAACTTTGTATTCAGAATCTGTTTAACAGTAACACATTCTGGTGTGAACACGTCTTTTGGCCTTTGGAATCATTCACAGTCATTGTCATTTGGATAAAAGCCACAAGCAAACAACTGGGTGGGTTGTTAAACAGTAACCACATCTCCTAGTTCTCTTACATTTTCTTATTCACTTGCTTTTTTGGTGGCAAATAGGAGAAAAGAAAGAGAAGCTCAGTGGAGTGACTAAATTCCACTCAGTGAAGAATTAACTACTGACTACTGAGCAGACATGTTAAAGCTGCTCAAGGATAGTCTGGATGATTCTAGGACTTTACCTTCTCTCTTTTAGGATGTAACTGTTACCATGTTAATTCCATGAAGATGACATAGAATAAGCAACTACAGAGTCTTGTCATCTATTATCGAGAGGCACAAATCTTTCTCAAACAACTACTATGTATATTGTACATTGTAACATTCATAGTGGTAAAAAACAATCTTTGCAGGAAGGAAATAAACACTAAAAAAATACAAAATGTCATATCCACACATTTATAGTCACTTCCCATCCTCCATTCAGACTATTCTTGCCTGTGGAGATAGAAAGTTAGAACAAAAACTTCATATTTTTGTAGATGGCATAGAAATAGAGAGATGGCAATATCCTCATAGCTCTATCCTGATAGCTCAATCACTTAATGTTTACTCAGTACTCAGAGACATATGGCACAATTAAAGATCTGCAGTAGCCCCTGCCCACAGGGGAGATTAAGATATAATAAGGAAGAAAAACAGACAAAAATATATACTATAGCAAATGCACATAGATAAATTACAGAATTAAAAGAACATAGCACATTAAAAGGATTATGTTTGTATGAGAAAAAATGAATTTATTTTAAACCTTTAATCTTGATTCTTGAAATTTTAAGGATTTGGTAATTGTTTTTCAACCTTTATATGGTAAGTTACTTAAATTGAACAGTCTTGCTATTTCCCATTGCAAATCTATTTCAGTCCTTTGTGGGTCTTTCTGACCAAGTAATTTATATCCCTTCTTTTTTTTTTTTTTTTTTTTTTTTGTGACAGAGTCTCACTATTTTGCCCGGGCTAAAGTGAATGCGGTGGTGTCAGCCTAGCTCACAGCAACCTCACACTCCTGGGCTCAAGCAATCCTACTGCCTCAGCCTCCCAAGTAGCTGGGACTACAGGCATGTGCCACCATGCCTGGCTAGTTGTTTCTATATATATTTTTAGCTGTCCAATTAATTTCTTTTTATTTTTTGGTAGAGACGGGGTCTCGCTCTTGCTCAGGCTGGTCTCAAACTCCTGAGCTAGGAACGATCCGCCTGCCTCGGCCTCCTAGAGTGCTAGGATTACAGGCGTGAGCCACCGCGCCCAGCCCGGTTTACATTATT
>CAUYSK010062363.1:0-19691 GCA_963575035.1 Avahi laniger | reverse complement strand
GGGTCTTCTTTTATTTCCTTCATCAGTATTTTGTTGTTTTCAACATATAGATTCTGTATCTGTTTTGTTAGATTTATATCAAAGTATTTAATTTTTTAGAGCTATTAGAAACAGTTTTTGTTAAAATTTTGGTTTCTAATTATTCATTGCTTACATATATGAATATTAATACAATTGATTCTCCCAAGTAGTTTCCTTTCCTTGTGGAAAATCCTCTATTTCACCATTAGTGTCTTCTGGCTTGAAGGCCCTATTATTAATAAAAACATCATGTAGAATTTTGCCCTATTAATGAAAGTATACTATTGTTACTAAAATTTCTCATGGACTGTGAAGGAGAAATACTGTTCATCTTTTCAAAAATTTATGCCCAGTTATCTTAAGGGGGAGTGGTAGCATTTATTGTGCAAATCATAGATAATGATAACTCTTCATTTCTAGAATTATAAACAACTGTCCCAAAAACATTTATCTTAGATAATACTCTGGTTGGACCAGTGTGGTCACACTAGAAGGCAGCTATGTAGAAATGTTCCAAAATGCTAACCACACTTCCAAGAGAAAATTAATTGGCTTTTTAGTTATATAATAGAATAGCCAGTCTGAGGGAAATGGACCTTTACTATGGCATATGTCATTCAACAACAATGTGTAGCATTGTGATATATTTGAGGTAACACGGATACACAGAATATCAGCTATCCAGAAGGCAGTTTGGTCACCTCGTTTCATTGTTTCCTCTATTGCCCATTTTAGTATGGGTTCTTTGGTGCCACTTCCAATCCAATCTCTATCCCCCTGAGTCGCTGATCTCCACCACTCTTTAACTACATCTCTTTGAAAGAATATGTCTTAGCTTTCCACACTGTGACTTTCATGAGAAAGTGTTATCCTTTTTAAAGACATTTTTTTGTCAATAGAGACATATTTATTTATAAACCCGCCATATTTCAAGTCTTTGACTCTTCCCATAAATATCTCCTTGTGGCTGAGATGTGCCCAAGGTTGGTATAGTCTCTAAAACCTAAAGATTACAGAAAGCTGGTCTCTGGACGGCCCAAGTCTGGGATAGAAAAAAAAAACCCCAGAAAACAAAAAAACTAAAAAACAAATGACTTGCTTTATTTGCCAAGTGACTGGCAGGAACTGTCTAAAGAACAACGATGAAGCCTCTCCCCCTTGTCTGGGCTCAGGAAGAGGGCAATTTGTATCAGGAACAGAGTAAGGAAAGAGCAGTACAAAAGTTAATGTTATGTTTATCTCTGCTATGGATTCAAAACAAAATTCAAAAATGAATTTTCAGTGTACATCTTATAATGTAGCTAAATGTTTATCCCTCCTAAACTCAAAGTAGCATGGCAGAGAACGTGCACCAAAGAGGAGAAACCTAAATGAAACATCATCTTGTATCACAGTGCAAGTTAACACTTCTCCGATACCAAGCAGGCTACTTCAGTTTATTCATTAAAAACTTAAATGACCACCTATCTACTGTGTGCCAGGCCAAAAAGCTTATAGTGACTGTGGTTTTAGAGACTGCTGTCCTTGCATGTGCTGACTTTGAAGCAGGTGAACTGAGACTTTATCTGCTGAAACTAATCACCACGGAGAGTGGGACAAGTTTTTCTGGCCACTTGGCCCATTTTTCTCAAAGAATCAGTAGGGGCTAAATTCACATGTCATTCTAAACTCCACTGTGCCTTTGTTCCCACAATGGCATTCAATCCTCTGTGCTTTCTTGCCAGTGATACAGCCTTCCACTCTTCCCCACATCCTAAACCCTTCCACTAGGTTCTGTGAATCTGTTCCACAGTTAAAATTCCCAATGTGATCTCACCTTCTTCTGAAAGTACTCTCTTCAACTTAACAGAAATATGGCTTTTTCCTGATACCATTCCCTAGGTAGTTCTTTCTCTCATATCTTATGTGACTTAGGGTTGGGGAGGGGGATGGTGTCTCACTTGTTCTTTAGTGTTTATTCTAGACCGTTAGCCCAAATCCTCTTGGAAACGTCCTGCTTTTTAAAGGCTTTGCTGCTGTTTAGCTATGTCATCATTGCCTCATCACTATTGTCACACATCAATCTCCAGTAACTTCCTCACTCAACGAATTAAGGCAGCGTCTGGTCCACAGACTTATTTTCTAACTCATGTCTTTATATTACCCCATGTGACTTCAACATATTTATAACACCTTAGAATCTCAGTTGCTCAATCCTCTTATCTTCAAAAACCCTATTCATCCACCTACTCTCCAAGGTCACACAGTGGACTCTGTTATCAAAATAAATGGAATCATACTACATAGTCTTTTCAGTTGGGTTTCTTTCACTTAGAATAATGCTTCTGAGATTCATCCATGTTGCTGTGAATGTCAGTAATTCATTCTTTTTATTGCTGAGTAATATTCCAATATTTGGATATACCATAGTTTATCCATTCACCAGGTAAAAGGAACTATTTTTAAATTCAGCTATCTTTATGAATTTGTTCAAAGTCATAAATTGGCTAGGTATTTGGATTGCTTAACTTTGTAAAAACCTACTTAAATTCCTTAAATGTAGGCGATAATAATTATTTCCTAAAGGCTTTCTCAAGTATAAATTTTAATTTAATTCTTTCAACTTTTTCCTTTGTTTTTAATTAATAGGACATTAGAATGATACCTATCCCATGATATAGGTAACATCGAATTTCTAATTCAGCAAAAGTTATCATTTTTATTAAATTATCTTTATCTTAAATTCTATAGTTGTTACATTCTGTGTAATATCTAATCAAGTAAGTATTTTAGATGAAACACATTTTAATTATATAAAATCCTACAATGATGGGTCAGAAAAGACAAAAAAGAGAAAAGAGGAAAAGGCAAACAAGGTTTAGCAAGAAATGATAATTGCAAAATCAATCTCAAAGCAAAAAATTGCCAGGTTTATAGTGGTTTCACTAGCTATTTTTCAAACTAAATTCCTGTTTCTTAAACTTTACCTACTTTTTATCAAAAGAGTACAGCAATTAAGATTTTTGGTATTCACTCTAATCTTCTGGTGAGGCATATTATCCTTTAAGCTCTGCTTATAGTTAGCTTACTCTTATCAGATGCCTCTTCTATCAGCACGTCATTAGGCTAATGTTCTACTCATGGTATTTCCTGTAGCCTTTCCATTTATTCAAGTATTCACATTTATAGTTACTTATTTATTGTAGATTTGGTATATGCCAGGCATACTGCTAGGTGCTGAGGTAAAATAGACTTGAAAAATTAATTGTTTGAATAATTGGTTAATTATCTCTAAGAGGAACACACAGATTGTGTTTTAACTACAGTACACTGTATATACAGCTTAATAGCTTAAAATTTACAGATACCTTTTATTGATTTTAATGTATATTTAATAATCTCAAATCATAAGTCAGAACACCTACCAGAAAATAAACACTGGATAATGTCAATGCCTCTTAAACATCTTGGTTTCTCACTTTTTTCTATTTTTTTTTAAATTTGATTTTATTGAATAAATTAAATGTAACACAAAATTGGTCCTTTTAATGATTTTTCAGGGTACAATTCAGTGGCATTAATTACATCCAGCATTCTTCCCTCCCCCTTCTGTTTTTGTCTTTAATCAACTATTCACTCTTTATACATCAACTCCAATGACATCTTCTTTGTAAAACTGACACTGACAGAATAAATCACATCTATACTACTTCTTAATCCTGTACATATTTCTATTATTGAATTTATCATCTCATTCTATAACTGTGCTTATATTCTTTTGTCTGAGTTATTTGAGGGCAGGATCCAGGAAGCACAAGTAATATACTGTTACTAAAAACCTTTACATCCTTCTTGGCTAACATAGTGCCTGGCACTGAGTAAGCACTCACTACATTTCTGTTCAGTTATAATAAAAATTGTTAGTTGTAGCCCAGCACAGGTACAATTTGACAGGTGCTAGGCAGACTCTTCCTGCTAAAAACACTTGTTACCTGGAACATTTATACGAAATGACATAATTCCTTTTAGGTTCATGTATCCTAAGGTCTGAATCTTTTTTTTTTTAATGTGTATATTCTTTTATTTCAGAGTTTTATGGGGGGACATACATTTTGGTTACATAATTTGCTTTTGTACAGTTTGAGTCGAAGTTATAATTGCGCCCTTCAGCCAGCCAGGGTGCACTGTACCTGTTAGGTGTGAATTTACCCCTCCCCTCCGCCCCACTCCCACCTACTTGATTTCCTTTGAATTTTACTTCCATATGTGCACATAAGTGTTGATCGATTAGTTTCTTTTTTTTATTATTATTTATTTTTTAACCTTTTAAAATGTAAATAAAGCCCAAGAGGAATACTACATATATTAGAATTTATCATCAAAACCTTCAGTGCAAACTAATTTATCAAGTTCTTTCTCTAAAGATATAGAATGCACAATCTACTTTTGAAGGTGGATTTGCAAAAAGAGAAATGGGATAATTTTGTGTAAAAAGTAGTACTTCAAGATAAATATTATGCTACTAGTTGGGCAGGGGAGAAAGACTGGAAGCTACTCAAAAAGAATTCTTCCCACTTTAAAATTTTCTAGGACATGTAATACACCTTATAAATACTTTAGTAATATTCTTCTCTTTATAGTCAAAAGCAAATGAAATCTCCCTATCCACCTACTCATAACTCTTAATTACAGCACTTTCAATAACCACTCAAATAGAATATTAATTAACCTTTACCTGACTATACAAAGGATATGAAATAATTTACATTAAAACATATGTCAGACATGACAGTTAAAAGGGATTTTCAAAATGACACTGGTAATAATTGAATATAATGATTCAAAGAGCTCAGGATGAGAAGGTTGTAGTAAGTGAATATCATATTTAGTTTTAAACTTGGCAAAACTTCTGAATGATTGGAAAGAAGGAGGAACTTTGCTCGAATGTTTTCTTTGTTTAAGCAATCAAGATAATTCACTCAGAATATTCTTATCAACCTTTGATGCTGTCTTTTGAGGGAAAAAATATCCCATTTCTTCCTCAAGTCTTGGAAGAAGAGAATACACAATAAGGAAAATATTTACTTAAATAGGTTATTTAGACTCCAGGTTCCATTTGAATACTCTTATTAAATTAAATGTGCCATTTTTCTGAGGGCCGCTGATTTAAATGAAGGTATATTTTCTGTCTCTGTAATTATGAGGTTATATGATTTACCTAAAAATTGTATAAGAAATTATTTTAATCTGTGGCTCAAAATAAATTGAAAAATTATGGTCATCAATATAAAAATGGCTAAGCATGAAAAGAAATATCACTAGTCTATCTCGAATGGAAAAAGAATCACTGAATTACTTTGGTTTGTTCTATGTGTTCAACAGAATTGAATTAAACTTTAGAACTACTTCCTCTTAGATAAAGAATAAAGAGCAAGTGAGATAACTTCTTTTGAAGTCTGGAACCATATGGTCCCAAAATGCAGTTACTATTATTTGAGATTTTCACTAATATTTGGCATAACTGCAAGTATGTAGCATGACAATCATATTAAAGTTATTAACTTATAAATCCTATTATATTTTAAACATATTGTCTAAATTATGTCTCTATTTATGACATGGTAAGAATAGGCTGGGCGCAGTGGCTCACGCCTGTAATCCTAGCACTCTGGGAGGCCGAGGAGGGCAGATTGTTTGAGCTCAGCAGTTCGAAACCAGCCTGAGCAAGAGCAAGGCCCCCTCTCTACTAAAAAAAATAGAAAGAAATTATCTGGACAACTAAAAATACATAGAAAAAAAAAATTAGCCGGGCATGGTGGTGCATGCCTGTAGTCCCAGCTAGTCGGAAGGCTGAGGCAGTAGGATCGCTTGAGCCCAGGAGTTTGAGGTTGCTGTGAGCTAGGCTAACACCATGGCACTCACTCTAGTCAGGGCAATGGGAGTGAGACTCTGTCTCAAAAAAAAAAAAAAAAAAAAGAATAATATAAGAGGGGAAAATAATTGTTAAAGACAGCAGGCTACGTATGAAATAAAAATTTTATTTTGACCAATAAGTTCTGAAATCAATATCGGAAAGAAACTCAACAACCAGCAATTCCTGCCCTGAGGGGGAGGAAGAAAACGAAGACAGGCAAGAAGGGGAAGAGCCTTACATAATTCTACAATGGCTGATTCGACAAAGTAAGAAATAGCTTGAACCAACTCCAAAGACAAAAGGAATCCTATTTTGATCTCTCAGCTACAAAGATTATGACATTACTTTCAGAAAGATTAAAAAGAAGATGGGATAGTTGACCATAACATTAAAAAATATATCTAAGCTGTTCTATCAAAATATAAGAAAACATAAAATTGGTAAAAATGTTTTAGTTATAATACCGACACATGTAAATTAAAATGATCCATTTATGTAGTTGACATATAGCTTATAGAAGATCTGTGGATGAGTTTTTGAATACTGTCTGAAAATCCTTATCAACAATATTAGATTTTTTTTTCTCAATGGATATCTGAATATGAAATAAACAGAGCACACATACTTCAGTTACTAGAGAGGAAAGTTAAGATTCCACTCATTTGACTCCATGAAATGTGACTGATTTTAAGCGGGATGTCATATAAAAACTTAAGTATTTATTAAAAAAAGTACATATTTTGGAAGTATCAGCTCAAAGCTTTATTGATTTTATTCTTATTGTTTAGTATAAGTTATGAATTAAGATTTCCATGAAGAGTGGGAAAAACGTGACAGTGAAAAATTTAATACAAGTAAATTAGTCTATATAACAGAAAAAATATTCAACTTTATAGATAATTTAACCATGAATTTAAAACAGTATAATTACAGATAGTATCCTAACTCTGTCACTTAACAGCTGTTTCTCTAGTCTAGCTACTTAACCTTTCTTAAGACTCTAATTATATGTAACATGGAAATAACTCTACCTCGTAAGTAGCAATGATTAAATGAGACAATGAGATAATACATGCAAAGCACTAAATAAGTGTCTGGCACATAGCTAACTTAATGAGTGTTTACCATTATTTTTTCATGCCCTATCCTTCAAAATATGCCTACCAAAACTGTCAAATAGACTGGGTTTTGCATTTTCAGGAACTGTATCTCATTTTTATCATGTTCGGAAAGCTAATCATATATACTATCTAGTTTTTTCATCAATAAAATGATCATAATGGCCTATAAATCACACTAAATAAAATACAAAAAAATCTTTCCTACAATATGTTCTCTTGTCAGAAGGCTTATTAGGAAAATAAATCGACAAGTAAAAATATCTTGAATTGTACATCTTTTGACACATGAAGACATGAAGAAGAGTGTCTCCTTGGTTGATCCCTCTCAAGTTCAGTGAGATTTAATAAGTGCTGATTCTTTTAATCATGTAAAATTTAAAAAGATAGGTCAAACAAGTCAACTTACTTGATGAAGATCATTTCCCAATGCATATTCGGCGAAGTATCCTGGAGCAGCAGATGAGGCTCTAATGGCCTGCCACATTTTATACTGACAGCCTCCCAAATAATGAGAGTTGATTCCAGGAAAATGACCATAGTTTCTGAACACAAAAGCTTTTGGCGTTATCCCTCTGTTTACTATGGTACTTACAGCAGCTACCTAGTGAATTTAAAAAGTGAACAATACCATTGTAAGCAGCAATATTTGGGAACTGTAAAAATTAAACACTATTTAATAGTATGAATGAACAATATATGGTTCTATCCAATAAGACAAATGTGTGATACAAATATAATATTGAGCAAAGGGAATGAGATCTTTTAAAATAGGTATTTCTTTATGGGACTATAGACACAAGGGCTGAGACAATTCTGAGAAATGTACTACAAGAGAACCATAAAAGACATATATTTGACTACACGATTTGTTTACTTTAAGAAAATATTCAAAAAGGCATATATTTCTAGACTTTTAGGTAATAATTGATACAGCAATAGTTAATGAATAGAAATTGCTTAAAGATTAATAAGTACACTGTTTTCATAATATACAAATTTACTAATATTTACAAATCAGTCTTTGTTTCTGTGATCTTTGAAAGTATTTGGACTTTACTAAAACCAAAATGTACCACTACACAAACTATCAAGGCTTTCAGATAATAGTTATTAAAACTTGGTAGTAGGGTAATTTTTATTAAAAAACTATAATGTCGTCCATCCCAGGTCTCAGATTTTATTGCTGTCAGTTGAATTCATGCCAAATGTGCTGTTTTGTTAATTAATGCTCTGCACTACAAACTTAAGGCTGAAAGGTTTTGATAAGGCCAAAGTTGTTAGTGTCCTGTGCCAAGTCCTGCCAGGGACTTGTTTGCTTTGCTAGTTAATAAACAAAGGTCATATTCCAAATTCCTGTGAGTAATCCAAGTGTGTCTCTTGGTCACTATGGATAAGACTTGGCCATAGACTAAAATCCAGCGAGCCTATCGGTAATTGGTATATAGACAGGGCTGGATTAAGAAACGTATGGGTGGCTGCTCCATTTATCATGATGAATTACTTTTTGAGGTGGCTATTCCTTTACACTCTGTTCTTTTATTTAAAATTGACAACTTTCATGATTTAAAAGCAAGCAAACAGACAAGGAGCCCTGCAGATACAAGAGTATAAGCAAGAGGTGTAGAGTGCCAACTAAGCTCCTCTCCAAAAGAGCTAAGTCACCTCTTCATCACGGGCCTACGAAGCCTGTGTGGTCTGATCTGCCTACTGCTCCAGCCTCATCCCACATGCTGCTCTTGGTGTCTGAGGCAAGTTAAGTCTTTCAGTTCCTGGAATTCCCTATGATTCCTCCTACACAGGCCATTCCCTTTGCCAGGAATGCTCCTGTTCATCTATCAGCCTTCACACTGAGATGTCAAATCTCACTAGCCTTTCCTTGTGTCCTTTTAAATATTTCTTTCAGAGAATTACTTTTGGGCTCCATAGCACTTACACATTTTAGGGAAACTACGTCTTATCTGTGTGATTATTTCATTAATACCTATGTTGCTCTACTGGGCTGTAACTCCATGTCTGTGTTTGACCACTAATGCATCTAAAGTGCCTAGTGCAGTGTACAGTGTGTGCATAATATTTACAGAATGAATGAAAGTATGAATTTGCTGATGTTAAAGAGCAACAGAGGGAGCCGTATTTGATTTTTCATAGTTATAGCTTGTTATCCAAGAAAAAATACAAGCTGTGTGGGAGTCCTAGGCACATAAATCCTATTCCTTAATCAAATGAGTAATATTACAGAAAACAGAACTCAGGCAATACTCAGATCACTGAGTTTCAAACAAATAAATAAACGAGGAGCCACACTGAGACATATCTAAGTGAAATTAAATTATTTAATTGGGATTCCATTTGTACATTAATATAATACAGTCATATGCCACATATTAATGTTTTGGTCCATGACTTTTTTTATGCTTGTATTTATTTATTTATCTTATTCTTAATTTTTTTGTAGAGTGGGGGTCTCACTTCACTACATTGCTCAAGCTGGTCTCGAAATCCTGGCCCCAAGCAATCCTCCCGCCTCGGCTTCCCAAAGTGCTGGGATTATAGGCATGAACCATTGTGCTCAGCCTGTTTTGGTCAATGATAGACTGTACGTACGATGGTGGTCCCATGAGATTATAATGGAGCTTTTATACCGTGTTTTTTACTGTACTTTTTCTATGTCTAGATATACAAATACCTGTCATTGTGTCACAATTGTCTACAGTATTCAGTGGAGTAACAAGCTGTACAGGTTTGTAGCCTAGGAGCAAGTAAACTATGCCATATATCCTTGGTGTGTAGTAGGTTATGTCGTCTAGGTTTGTGTAAGCACATCTATGATGTTTGCACAACAACATAATAACCTAATGATGCATTTCTCAGAATGAATCCCCATCATTAAGCTACATGCGACTGTATGTGTCTATGTGTATATTTATATATATATATATATGAGGCAGATAAAATTAAATACCATAATTTTCCTTACATCACTAGATTTGATTAAAATAATTATGATAAAATAATTCTTCCTCATTTTCAGTTTCACTCTTTCATATTCTTAAACTTCTGTTATACTTTTACTAGATATAGAAAAGGTCTAATAATCACATCTTATATCTTCATAGAATGACCCATTATATAAGAAATTGATATAATCTATTAGAAGAAATTCCTAAGAATTTTTTCCCTTAATAATAGGGCCCTCAGAATACATGCTCTCACTGACCTTCAGTTCCAGCTAGGTGTTATATTTAAGAGACTCTAAGCTTACCTTAGGACATGTGGGATTTCTTGCTGTTTCAATCATTAGTGCAGATCCCATTCTATCCCTTTATTAAAGGAAAGAAATAAATTATATCAAAATGATTTTATCTACTAAATACCAGGGAACATGCACTGTGAAATTACTCTTTGTCCATGGCTTTGTTTAACTGCTATGAGGGACTAAGGAAAAAAAAAAAGTGTTTAAGGATCTCTTCTAGGAGGCTTATAATCCTATTAATGCACATAAAATAATATGTAGTTATTTATTAATATCTGGCTCAAACTGCAAGTATCTATAGTTCCGAGGTAGATCAATACAGGGTGCAGAAACTGAGAAAGATGCATGAAGGTAGCTTGAGAAAGACACTGAAATATAGCAAGGAAACATACTCGAAGCCAGGACATATACAGGTTAAAGGTACAAAGGCAGAAAAAAATTTGTTGTTTTCAGGGTCCTGCTGACAGAATAAAGGAGCTGTGTTATGATAAGACTGCAGAAGTATGTTCAGACTAGTTAGAGTTACCTAAAAACCAGGTGAAGACATTTAGATTTTAAACTTGTTTAAGTATTAATGGGTACCAGAGAGCCAATGGCATCAAAAAACTACTTTTAAAATTATCAGAGTTGGCATTTGAATTACAACATCATAGAAATTGCCCTTGGGCAACAATTTCTATAATTTCATTTCACAGTTCCATAATAAGGAATTTTATTTCAATGTGGACTTTTTCCAGACTTAAAAATTATATTTTTTCCCATGAATTGAATATAAAGACTATGGTTTTACCAACCTTCCTCATGAGTAAAACCATTTTTCTAATGACATTTTCCAAACAATACTCATGTTTCTCAACTAGAGAAACAACTAGAAACATTAACTAGAATGTTAATGAATTTCACTAAAGGCAATATTTACAAATTCTTAGTGATCTACCCCTTTATAAGCTTTAATAAATACCAGTGTTAGAATGCTTTCCAAAATGGACGAGATCTTTCATCTTTCCCAACCTGATATAAACATTTCTTCTGCATGAAGATCAATACAATTTTATTCTTCTAAGCATCTTTATCTTTTCATAGAACTCTTAATATAAAATTGGAACAGAAATCCTAGGAGCATATTGCTTTCAAACTTTTAAGCAAAGTTTACACTTATTTTTTGTTTAAATCTTGATATTATCAAAAGAGCTAAAATGCTTTCATGAATTAAGTTATGAATATAAATTTGCAAACAAAAGTTAGGAAGAGTAATTACTTCTTTCAGAGAGATGTCAAAATATGAAAAAATCCTCAATATTCCTAGATTCTACTGATGCTATATTTAAAAATAGTGTTTCAAAAATAACATAAAATCCTTATCACAGAAAAAAAACATAAAAGTGCTCTCAATAAACGAGGGAAAAAAATGTTATGTCAAAAAAGGCCAGAAGGTAGACGTGGTAGAATACAACAATATTGGTCCCCAGTCAATCATACTTCCTGGTGTTCATGTTCTTGTTTGTAGTCTCTTCCCATACAGACCCTCAGTGGCTTTGGTCAATGGGATATCAGCAAATGTGTCCTTAAACTGAGGCTTGATAAGTGTTTATACACTAGGGTTTGCCCTCCGGGAACTCAGAGACCACGTGATGAGACAAAGCTTGGATGAGAATGACCAGGTAGAGAGAGAAACGCAGTTGTCCCAGCCATACCGGCTGAACTACAAAGTGAGCTTAGTCAAAAACAGAAGAAATGTCCAGTCAAACCACAAAAATCATAAGACTAAATCATTTTTTAAACCACCAAGTTTTGGAGTAGCTTGTTTTGCTGCAAAAACTGAGTGAAAAAAACAGAAAAAGAAAAAACTAACCACATTTATAAAATTTATCAATGCTATGATTAAAAATAAGTCTTTGAAAAAGCAAAAATGAGGTAGCAACATGCAAATATGTGAAGATATTCTCATGAGTAACAAAAGGAAAAAAACATTTCATAGTAGAAAAGCTGGTTTTACAGTAAATTTTTAAAACTTCATTGAGAAACCTTACTAAACAGTATTGATTTTATGATTTCATGGGAACAGATATGAATTATTTTTTTCTAATAGACACAAAAGACCTGAAAATAAGTAATATAAAACAATAACGGATGGGAAGATTTCACAATTGGAAAGATGTCAATATTCTACAAAATAATTTATACACTTCATGTAATTTCCATCCAAATATCAGTGGGATGTACTTAGGTAAAAGCAGTAACCTAAGATTCCCTTTGAAGATTAAATGAAAATGCTAACAGAACTGTGAAAAAGAATAATAAGATAGAAAACCTGTTATACTGTATCAATATAAAAACATTATACAAAGTTTCAAAAACTAAATTTATAGAATCTGTACAAAAATAAAGAAATCAATAGAAAAACCAAAAACTTGGACATATACTCTAACATAGTAAGAATTCAAAATATGATAAAGGTGATGTTTCAAATCAGTTAATAAAAGGAAAAAATACTTGGTAAGTGGTACTGAGATTTTTGAATTAATATTGGAGAAAAAAAGCTTGACCCTCTTACAATAGGCATTGAAATAAGTTTCAGGTGACTTCAGAATTAAATACAAAATTAATAAAACCTTAGGACTAGAAAATAATATAAATATGTACCTGCTTTCAGGGAAGAAAGACTTTATAAACATAAAAGCAAAGTTAAAAATCATTAAAGGAAAAGATTTGGCAAAAAAAAAGATTTTTAAATTCTCTACGTTAAAAAATTCATTAATTAAAAAAGCACTTTTTCAATATATGGTTAATATATTTACAATATAGTGAGGAACACTCTATAGGAAAATGAGAAAAGATTATGCCCTCAAAATTCACAAAAAAAATAATCAAAAATCAAAAAATGTGCAAACTCCTCGATAAGTAAAGTGATACAAATTGAAACACCAGTTTGAAAACTTCTCAAACTGATATAGTTTTAACCATTAAATTGTTTGGTGTTCATGAAATAGAAATACAAATTGATGCTGGTGGATGAGTAAGCTAGGGCAACTGTTTTGAAGAACAATTTAGCTATATATGTATCAAGATTTTTAAAATATGTATATTTTCTAACCCAAAATTTCACTCTAGAAATTTACCTTAAAGACATAATCAAAGATTTAAGTAGAGGTATGGGATGTCCATCTAAACTTTATTTTGAACTGCAAAAATATCTGAAGTATCCTTTCTCACAACAGAATTTGTTAAATAAAAAATAGTAACATAAAATGGTGATCATGAAAAAATGTGTCAAAAAATTATTAAATAATGAAGGAAATCATTTGTGATAAAATGCTAAGTGAAAAAAAGCAGAATACAAAACTATATGTGCATTATTATCTCAATTTTGTTAAAGGGATGAATACACAAACACAACTACATACACATACACCTGTTTATCTGTAGGAAATTATAGATAAAATATATTGCCATGCTAATAGTGCTTTTGCTGCTCTTAGTGGGATTACAAGCTATTGTCATTATTTTCTTGATATATTCTCTATATCCCAAATAATGATTACTTTAAAAATACATCAACATTTGACCCAATAATTATGATTCTTATAAACTGACCTGATGATATATTCTGAAATAGAAGAAGAAATATAAACTTAAAATTTCCTACCACAGCATTGTTCATAATCACAAAAAAATCAGAACATAAATGTCCTACATGCCGTTAAAAAATCCTAAATGGAAATGATTAAGAAAATATGATACCATCACACTCTGGAGTATAGGGCAGACTTTAAAAATGCATCAAGAGATTTTAATAAAGTTGGAAAAAAGGGAAAGGATACAAATTTACAACTATAATTTCAGCTACATAAAATGTATATAAAAATGCATTAATATAGTCTAGAAAAAAACTAGAAGGAAATATATTACAAGGTCTACAGCTCTGAATAATAGGATTGTAGGTGATTTTAAGCTTCTACTTTATGCTTATATTTTTGACTTTATATAACATTTGAAATTTAAAAATTATTAAATATTTTAGAAGGATGACTTGAGAAAAGACTAACATGTTAAATAAAAACAAAAGGATGCAAATATTGTCTGTATACAACATGGTTTCATATTTTTAAAAGGGCAATTGTAACTTTTACATGCAAATCTCACATATATGAATCCAAGAAAACAATGACTAGAATATGATTCACCAAAATAGTAACAGTTGTTATCTCTAATTAGTGGGATTAATAATTTAATATTATTCTTTATATTTTTCAAATTATAATATGTACTTATTACCTATATAATCAGAATATTTTAAAAAGAGTAATCATAACTTACTTAAGAATCTTTTCCCACGTCTGACTGTCATAAAATGCATGGCTCCAACTCATTTTGACTGTTCCAACAATGACATTTTGTGAAAATACATCTGATCCTAATTTTCGATAAAGTTCCTCACATTCATCCAAGGGCATATGAAACAATCCCAACATGAAAGCTAATATGGCACCTGAAAAAAAGAAATTTGTTTTTATCAGCATTGACACCAGAGCACTTATTAGATCTCCTGAGTCATAGATCTTGCTTAAATTCTAGCTTTGTTACTTTCTAGCTACGTCACCTGGGACAAATTACTTAACTTCTTAGATTCCTAATTTTTTCATCTGTAACATGGGAATAATAAGAACAACTAAAATTCCTAACTCTCTTGTACTGCAATAATACACGTAAAGGACTTTACCAGGCCTCAAAAATAAATGTTATCCAACAATGATAATGATGATGATGATGATGATAATTTAAAAATATGTAAAAATGTGCTATTTTACATTAAATTATATAAGAAAGACACTGCGGTAGATAATGTCCTTTCTAACAATAAATTACTTAGTTTTAGTCACAGAATACAGTATATTTGACAACTCACCAATTCATTAAGCAATTATTCCTTCAGGTTAGTCCTAGGAACCAATGTATTATAATTAGAGAAATTAGGTCTGCTGGGATGTCCTTTTAAATGGCTGATTTCATATATAGCTATAATTGCTAGGACACATTGCCACCTAGTGTGTCTAACTGGCCTAATCCTGAATGAAAGAGAAAAAGGGGAGGAGAAAGCTTTGGGGTACAGAGGAAGGGCTGGAGGAGGCAAAGGACCATGATCTTAAATGAAAGCGCTTAATCTTCTTTTCCTTAATGCACTACTGGAATGCACCACTTCTATATAATTACCTGTGCTTACACCACAAATGTAATCAAAGAGCTGATGCACTGGCTTCTGAGTAAGTTCAACTAATTTTCGTAGTGTCTGAAGAGCAACTACACCCCTGTAGAAAAGATCAAAGGCAAATGAGAATTCCTGTTTCAAGAAAACTTAATTTAAGTTATTGAATAAAACTATTCTAAAAATTACTTTTATAGTTTATATGCTAACATGAAAACTAATAATATAAATTAGAAACAGTAAAAATTGCTGACCAAATCTTAAGGATCACTTTTGAAAAGCCAGTATCTAAGTAATGGTAAAATATCTGTGTTATGGAAACATATTTTAAAATTTATACTATTATCTCTTTAATTAAGAATACATCTACCCAAATAAACTCAAGACTGCCAAAAACAAATAAACAAAAATAAACTCAAGACTGCCAAAAACAAACAAACAAACAAATAAATAAGAATACAAAGATACGCCAATGTAAGATTTTTTTTAAACACCCCAACTCCAGAAGACACTTAAAACCTCCACTCACCAGTTTTGGAATGCCATATATTGGTTTCTTCTCTTACCAATACAGTTGGTCACCTATGCTTCTATACATTTGTGTTTTATATATTGTACTAGTCAGATTTTTAATCTCCCTTTTATTTATTCATTTTTTTAAAACTCTCAATAACCTAAGGATAATCCTCTGCATTAAGGGTATATTAATTAATGCTGCTGACTTTGTTTATTTCTGGATCCTTGCCAAAGGCAGTAAATAGCTTCATGAAGGAATGTGAAAAGATGAAATAGCCTACTAGGTGTAGGCCAATTCAGGGTGTGCGTATCATGTGGACAATTTTTAACACGGGGAGAATATACAAAAACAATGAAAAGCTCTATTTCCAATACAAGGTATGAGGCAGGTAAGTACTGGAACACAATGGTAGTAGGCACTAAAAAAATAAAATTTAGAATGTCAAATTTTACCTAGATACTGCTAACAGAAGTAACCAGAAAATATTGTTAAGATTAAAGTAGAAAACCAAAGACACAAATTTTTTCTTTATGCAACAAATAATTAAATTTGAGGAAAGGTAAGAAGAAAAGATGTCTTATAAAAGAAATATAATATTAATTCAAGGTGAGACATGAAGAATTAAAGATAATGCTGGATAAAATATATTTAACAATGTGACTTCAATTATATTATAAAAAATAAAATATGCACAAATATATTCACAAAGAAAAAGATTTGAAGAAAATAAATCAAAATATTAAAATGATCTTGGAGTTATGAGCTATGGTTTTTTCTTTTTTTCTCTTAAGTTTTTCTAATTACTTGTATCATCAGGAAAAAATTATTTTAAAATGTTGTATTTATAAATTAATTCAGAATGAATTTTAAAATATATATACTTAATAGGTTGCTACTACTATATATGCCTAACACTGTACTTACCAGGCTTTCTTATAGAAATGAAATAAAAAAGATGGGTTCTTTTTCTCATAAGCCCTCATACCTTGTTGCTTTCAACACAAACCTCCCATTCTGGCTGCTCTCTCATATTCCCCTAAACCAAGGTTCCTCAGTAACAGTACAATTGATAATTCTTGGTCAGATAATCCTTTGTTTTGGGAGAGTGTCCTGTGCATTGTAAATGTTTAGTGACAACTGTTTTCTTCAGACTAGATGTAAATGGTAGTCTCCCAGTTGTGACAATCAAAAATGTCTCCAAACACTGTTATATGTCTGTTAGGGGGCAAAATCTCCTCCAGTGGAGAATCATTGATCTAAACTTACCTTAAACCTAACCTACACCTAGATTTTCCCAAATTTCCTCACGCTAATTTCTTCCCTGTAGGATACACAAAACTCTTATTCTACCAGATCGAATATTTACTAGTCACAAACATCTTTTTCATCATACCTCTCTCACTTTAAATAAACATTTGAATGTCCTTTGATATTCTTCTTTCAGATCTCTACTTAAACATTACTTCCTTGTAAAGAAAGCATGTCATGATTATTCTTTAAAACAGCACTATTATTCTCTAACCCTTTGCTTTACTTTTCTTCATAGCATTATTACTACCCAATAACATTTTTGTTTTTCTATTTGTTGTCTTTGTCTTCCTCTAGATTGCAAGCACCATAAATGAAGACTTAGATTTTGTCTATTTTGTTTACTTAGTGCCCCCAGAACCTAAATCAGTGCTTACAACATAGTAGGCCATCAATATTTGTTAGTTGAATCAATGAATGACACTGTCTTTCCCAACTCCCCTGAACTTAACAGCAGAGAAGATTCTTTCTGCTCCTCATGCAATGATCCTACTCATTTAACTGCTACTCTCTCTACTTCGCATTAGTTGGAACCAATTCTGTAAACTAGAATGATCTCTCTCATTCATTATCTCTTTATCACATGAAGTACTCCTCCTTAGATTATTTCACTTCCCTAAGAAACATCCACCAAAATCTTCTAAACTTCTAAAATTTTGCTCTCTTCCGTTGGCTTTTCTTTGCCAGCTAAGCACTTCCATATGGATGTATATAATCTTATATTCAATGTGTGCAAAACAGAACTGTCTTTCTCAACACCAATCACCTCCCCTGCCCCAGGCACCTATAGGGTTAAACTTAGAGTAATCTTGATCTACATGTACTATATCCGGTCTCCCTTTTCCTTCAGAATTTCTTGTATATCGTTCCTTCTTCCTGTTTCTCACTGCCACTATCTGAGATTAGTATTTTATTGTCCTATACCTAAATTATGAAATAGCCTCCTTCTCTCATCTCTCACTCCTTCCTCACACTGATGTCAAAGTGTAAAGGACTTGGGTGAATATAGGACCATGGAATTTAACAAAAAGACATGGTACTACTTGAACATACAAAAGAATGATTGGCAAAGCAGGTACACCACAGAGCAAAATCAGAGAGGTAAGTTAAAGCTAAGAACAATAGGCAGGGCTTATTAGATATTAATACCACGAACTCATATATCTTAGATACTATGAATCTAAGAGGTAAGAGTAGATGTGGCAGGGAACTAGAACCCAAGCTAGAAAATTTTGGGAAAAAGGTTCAAAGAATCAAGACAATGAATCTAAGCAACAAGTAGGGAGAAACTAGACAAACCAAGATGGAAGAGGAAGCATGGCTAGATTGCCAGTAGTAAGAATAGAGTTTGACAGTGAAATTATCTCCTTCTGAACAAAGAATGTGTTTATTTCTTATATAGCAGCAGAACTGGCATCTGCGAGTGAAGACATAGGGAGCCAGGAAGTTATTGATACAGCCTCCTTTCTAACCATCATTTCATCAAATGACTAGTTGACTGATATAAACAGGTCAAATAAATATAATAAAAGAAAGCTCAAGTTATAAAACATTGCCAAGATTTTAAGAGAGTAATGGTTGGTAAGCTTCTAAATTATAAAAAAGGTCTGAAAAAACCAAACTAAAATACATGTTAAATGTAATCAAAATAAAAGGTAATTCAAGTATATGTTAGAGTAGCTCTTAGATTAAGAAAAATAATTTCATGTTATATTTTAAAATTTTGATTTTATAATGACATAATTATATCAAATCAGTTTTCTTAAATCCCTAAAGCTGAACTGAATTTGCAGTTTTTAAAAATATCTTTTCTAGCCTTACCTTGTCCCTCCACCATCAATTGTAAGAATTCGGATTCCTCTCCCTTTCACTGGATCCACGTAACCAATTAAGGCCAAAATTTCTCTAACCGCAGCCTGAAGAGTTTCATCCTTAATTTGTCTCAGTCGTAATAAATATGGAATAATTCTTTCCTATATTGAGAGAAAAGATACTTTGTTGCTTTTGTTAAATCAAGGATTAAAGGGTATGATTATTTTTAACCAACACATGTAGACTGTCGTATAAAATCAAGGTGCCAGTGTTCATTTCTTTCTCGTTACTCTGTTTTTTTTTTTTAATTATTTAAGACCTTTATTAACAGGTGCTCGAAGTTTGTTGACTCTTTTGAAAAAATCAAGTTGTAAACTTTTATTACAAATTAAAAATGAAGTTCTTAAAAATCTCAACTTGATCAGATATGAAACAATTGAAAAACCTTTAAAGGCGTATTGAGAAAAACCAGCCTTTTTTAAAGAACGTGTTTGTTATTACCAAAAAAGATGTCTTTAAGTAAAAATAATAAAAATTCCATGCTGCATAGATAATGCAGATAG
>CAUYSK010062360.1:0-14858 GCA_963575035.1 Avahi laniger | reverse complement strand
TGCTAGTTATTGTGGGAGTGGGCTAGCTATTATGGGAGTGAGCTTGTTATAAAAGTGAGTGTCACCTCCTCTGGCTCTCTCGCTCTCACGCTGTCTTGCCCTTTCGCCTCCCACCCTGGGACGACTCAACTCAAAGGCCCTCACTGGACTCCAGTGCCTTGCTCTTGAATGTCCCAGCCTCCAAAAATAAGAACCAAATAAATGTTCTGTTCGTGGTAGATTGCCCAGTCTGAGGTATCCTGTTATAGCAACACAACACAGACCAAGACTCCCACCTGCGTGATGACTGGAGACTGTTCGGTGGAATGGGCAGCAGCCACGTGTCCGGCCACACTCCACAGCCTCCGTGTTGAGCAGTTGCCATGTGTCAGCTTCCAGGGAGCCAGCAGCATTGCGGTCCGTGATCCAGCTACTCTAGTTCGTGAACATTCAGTGAGCTGTACACTGATAGTGTTGCATCTTCTATATGTATTTTATGTTTCCATAAAAAGTGTTTATAAAAAGAACTGCAGAGGCTCTCACTGGCCAAATCTGGTCAAAATTTAAGCATCAATAAGTATCATAAATACAGTGATTGAATAAAAAGATATGTTTAACTCCCTTAGTTCTTAAAAATATAAAATAATAAATAAATAGTCTTTTTGGTCACCTTGTCAAGATCAGAAGGAGTCTACTCATTAGTTTGAAAACCAGTGAAGAAAAGATAAAAAATAAATAAATAAATAAATAAAGCATTTACCTTGCCTTTATTTTATGAGCTTTATCACAGCATAACCAAATATGGTCAGATAATTTTCTTGATAGAAGGAAGAGTCCCAGATAATAAATAAAAAATGAATAAGTGACTAATAATTAGATTATCACCATTTTATGACACCTAATGAAACTTTGGACCAAGGTGTAACAATGAATGCCAGCAATTTTCTTGTTGCAAAGGAATGCCACCTAGGGATGAGTGCTTCGTGATGAAGGAAGCAGACAACACCGCTTAGACGTATTCTTGCCAAAATTTGTTTTCAGTTTAAGTCTTTGGATCTCACTACCAAATTACAGGACATTCAGGGGAAAGAGGAGCCTATTAAAAAGATACCACTGGAATGCAATTAACAATTTCTCCACAAGAGTCTACAGAACAAAAGACCTAGTTTTGTCAACAAATTAAATGGCAAAGAAAAAAAAATTAGGGCGGGCACATACAAATTAAAAGAGACTTAAGAGTTACAGCCACCAACTTTAATATCTGATCATTATTATGATTTCGATTCCAAAATAAATTTTAAAACTGTAAGACAATTGAACATCAACCAGATGGTTGCTAACATTAAAATTTATTTTCGTTGTTTTAGGTGAGATAAATGGAATTGTCATATTTTTCCAGAGTCCTTATCTTGTAGAGGTACACATTGAAATATTTACAGATGAAATTAATTAATGTTTTGCCTTTGCTTCAAAATAGTCTTGGAGACAGAGAAAACGTGAGTGTGTATGTGTGTGTTGTTCTGTGCAGATAAAACAAGGCTCATCATGAGTTGATAATTTTTGAAGCTGTGTGATAAGTATGTAATATCTTTTTTCTGTTGTGTGTGTTTGTAGTTTTCTACAATTAAAAAGTATACAGATGGCTATTAATTCCTTTCAAAAATAAGTAAAAAAATCCTTAGCTTAATATAATGTTCTTTTTAACTTGGCCTCAAGTTGCAAAAGTCGCTCTTCTGCAACCGTCTCACACATTATTGCTTGGTTTTTTGTTTGTTTGCTTTTTCACAAACACCTCTTACCTCCCCATCTCTGTCCTGGCTGTCCTCTGATAGGAATGTCCTTCCCTTCCCTGTCAACTCTTCTGTGAAACTCACATCCAGTAACATTTTCTTCCAGCATCTGTCCCTGCAAACCCAGCAAGTGCTAATGGTTTGTGCCTCTGACTCGCCTGGCTGCCTGCGCTGTCCCCGGTTGCACGGCGGTGCTCACCCACCGCCTCACCCCCAGAGCTCCGCCTGCGCCCGCTTCGCCCTGAGCTCCTTGGGAACTGGCACTGCGTGTACTGATTTGACATCCAAATTTCAAGCACTCATAGTAGCCATCCAAGGAAAGGATACAAAAGTGTTCATAGATTTCGTGAATCACCTTTTTTTCTGCACTCACAGGCCCCCATGTGTACTTCTGAAAATACCGCGTTATTCTGTGGCATCCTCCCAAGGGTCTTCCGGTTCTGAAAGAACATCTGGTCTTCACTATTAAATATATGGCAATATCCAGATGTGACAGGTTACATGCTACTAAAAACAGTTCCTGACTACTTTCTAAGGACCTTTGAATTCTTAAAGTAGCCGTCTTTGTACAGAATCTTAGTAGCTCACTTTATCCTGCAGCTGGCCCGTGAGCAGTCCGCCTCCTGAGCAAGCGTTGGCATGTCTGGAATTAGTCTGCGAATATCACAGAATGGGGCTCCTGAGTTCTGATGTGTGTGTGGCAAGACCTCTCTGCCTACAAGTTACAACCAAGATATATACTAAGAGCTGCTCCATGAACCCCTGCGGCAGGGAGGCACGTACTCTAACTCCCAAAGGCTTTTTTCTGGAGCCTAATATGAAATTTGTTTCAGTCAAGGAACAAAGTGAGAAAGCTTAGGTGTGGAATTCGTGTCGTCCAAACATACCTAAAATAGGAGTCTGGGGACAGATGGCGCAGCTCTGCGGGGTGGGCAGTCCCGTCCTCACCGGCCTGTTGATTCCTTTTGTGGGATTTAAATCTCAAAGCAGCAGAGACTGAAATTACAGTGCTCTGCGGAATGGTGGCACAAGTATGCTCAGTCATTTTTAACGGAGCTGTTGATGAATGCATACATTGTTATATGGAATATAATTTCTTACTGATGGTAAATCAACAAATATGAGCTAAAAAGATATTGGAAAACAGACATATCAGGACGTAATCCAATAAACTGCTCAGGCAAATAAAGCAAAATTATAGAAACTTCTGCATTTCAAAAACACAGTTCCACCTTCATTCTTAAAGAATAACAGCTGTTAAAAGAAAAACCTTAGACGAATTAAACTTAGCAGAGTTTAACCGAGTGAAAAATGATAAGCAAATCAGGCAGCCCCTCGAGCTAGAAAGGTTCAGAGAGACTCTCCGGCGGCTGCGGGGTCGGATGTCACCTATGGACGAAAAAAGGAAAGACATTCAAACAACGGAAGTGAGCGACAGAAACAGCTGGATTGGGTACAGCGGGGCACTTTTTTTTGCCTTCTTTGACCAGGGTCGAAGGTTGGCCACCCGGGACTGGTCGAAGCGCAGCGTTGTGATTGTCTGAGACCCAGCTGTTTGTTGCAGAAGCACAGTCCAAGGCAGGTTCTGGGTTTGTTTGCATACTAAGGAGGTGGTTCCCTCACGTGAGAATGCAGGATGTGAATACAGAGGGGTTATCAGGCCAAATGCAGTTTGTTTCAACACAGCTTTATTGAGACATAATTCACATATCATAAAATTCACTTTTTAAGGTATAAAATGCGGGAGGGTGATAGTGGTTAATAACACTGTCTAATCTGAGAGAATCCCATCATCCGCAAAGTGAGGCCCTTCCCCACTAGCAGGCATTCCCGCTCTCCCCTCTCCTCAGCACCAGTAACACAACCTACGTTCTTACCTGTAGACACGTCTACTCTGATCATATAAACGAAATCACACAGTTTGTCTTTTGTTTTGGACTTCTTTTGTTTAGCATGGTGCTTGCAAGGCTCATCGTGCCACAGCATGTCAACACTTCATTCACTCTTACGGCTGTATAATATTTTATTTTATGGATCTCACATTTTATTCATGCATTCATCAGTTGATGGACATTTGTTTCCATTTTTTTGCTTATTATGTGTGATGCTTCAGTACATTCCTGTACAGGTTTTTTGTATGAACATGTTTTCAATTAGCTTGGGTAAATATCTAGGGATGTGTATGGTAAATATATGTTTAACATTTTGAGAAACTTCCAAATTCTTCTCCAAAGTGGCTGCACTGTTTTACAATCCCATCAGCAATGTCTGGGGCTTCCCATTTCTCCACATCCTCACCAATGCTGGTTATTGTCTGTCTTTGAAACTATGGCTGTACTAGGGGGTGTAAGGCGTTATGTCACTATGATTTTGATTTACATTGTTTTAATAACTAAATATGTCCGGCACCTATTTATGTATTTATCGGCCATTTGTTTATCTTTTTTGGAGAAATATGTATTCAAGTTCATGCCTCATTTTCAAATTGTCTTTTTATTGTTGAGCTATAAATTCTTTATATATATTTTGGATAAATATCCTTTATTAGATAAATAATTTGTAAATATTTTCTCCCAGTGTGTAGGTTTTCTCTGTACTTTCTTAATGATAACCTTTGAAACACAAACATTTTTAATTTTTGATGAAATACAACTTGTCTATTTTTTCTTTTGTCATTTGTGCTTTTGGGTTCTAGAAAAGAAAGCGTTGCCTAATTCTAGGAAATGGATGTTTACTCCTATATTTTTTCTCTTGCAACTTTTATAGTGTAGCTGTCACATTTAGGTGTACAATCAATTTTGAGTTAATTTTTGTAGAAGTTGTGAGGTAGGAATACAACTTCACTGCTTTACAAGTGAATATCTAATGGTTCCTGCACCATCTGATAAAAAGACAAGACTATTCTTTTCCCAGTGAATTGACTTGGCACCCTATTTGCAAATCAATTGAGCCTAACAGTAAGAGATTGTTTCTGAACTTTAAATTCCATTCATTCCATTCCATTGATCTACATTGATCTAGCCATATGCCAGTACCATACTATCTTGATTACTATCGCTTCTTAATAGATTTTTAAATGAGGAAGCGTGAGCCTTCCAACTTTTCTCTTATTTTAAGGTTGGTCTGGCTATTCTGAATCACTTCATGTCAACAACAAGGGCAGTTGGGAGTTTGATAGGAATTACTTTGAATCTGTGTATCAGTTTGGGGTGTATTATTATCTTAAAAATATTGTTAGCATTCAGTAATGAGATTCAGAGAACATATTTAAGTATAGAGTTTATTCAAGCACAGGGGTTGAGTGCTTTCCACCCAGGAAAGCACTAATTGCAAATGGATGGAGGTCAGCATTTGCAAAGTGGAGAAGTTAAGGTTACACTTATGTAGGAGACAGAAAAGTTCCAGCCAGATTACATTTTACATACAAGACCAGGTGCATACGCCACAGTGGTTCGATTAGTTGTAGATTGTTATGTTCCAAGGAAGATTCCTTTATTACTTTGTGAAGAGGGGTAGTGATTTGAGGGGGTCTTATCTCTGGCACTGTTTAATCTTAATTATTTACAAAGAAAAGGCAGAAGTTGCAGCTGTATGAACATGATTCAGATTACATAGCCACATTCCTGCAAGGCTCAGGATAATCCAAATTTCCAACAGTTTTAAATTTGAATTATTTTAAGTTTGAATTATTTAATTTGACAATATAATGTTCTTCTTATTTATCAACATGGAATATCTTTCCCTTTATATAGATCCCTTTATATATAATGTCTTTCCCTTTAGATATAAATTTTCTTTAACAATGTTATATATTTTTTAGTGTACACGTCTTGCACTTCTTTTGTTAAATTTATTCCTAAACATTTTATTCTTTTTGTTCCTGCTGTAATTGAAATTGTTTGAGAAATTTTACATTTGAATTGTTCTTCCCTGGTGTATAGAAATACAATGGATTTTTTCCCATTGATCTTGTTTCCTCACATCTTGCTGAATTCCGTTATTACTTCTAACAATTTATTTGTGTTTTTGTAAGTGGGAAAGGAGGGTCTCCAGCAACTGTAGGAGTCCAACCAACTTGAGCAATCAACCCTTGTTAGCAAGCCCATGGCCACTCAGCTGGCTAAAACTAGCCCCTGACAGACCCCACAGCCTGTAGATGAAGCTATGTGCACTTTCCTCATTACCATGCTGACGTCTCCACCCAGGGAGGAGCGGTAGCTTCATTACCAAAACATGCCCAACTGCCTTGGCTTCTTGCGTCTGGCTCCCTGGGCCCTCGTCACACATATTTGGCTCAGAATAAACTTCTTTAAAATATTTTACAGAGGTTGTTCCCCCCTGCCCCCGCATTAGCATCCACTTGTATGTGTAGATTTATGTTTTCCATCAAATTTGGGATGGTTTTGGCCACTCTTCCTATGAATACTTTTTCTGCCCCCTTCTCTCTCTTTTCGTTGTAGATTCTCATTACGTGCATCTTGGCGTGCTTGACTGTGCCACGTGGATCTATGAGGCTCTGTTCAGTGTTCCTCGTTTTTTTTCTATTTTTAAGACCGGATATTTCAATTAACCTATCTTCACATTTGCTGATTATTTCTTCTGCTAAGTCAAATCTGTCATTGGGCACCTCTAGTAAATTTTTTATTTCACTTATTATACTTTTCAACTGTAGAATTTCTGTTTGGTTCATTTTTATATAATTTTGTTTTCTTTATCAATGCTCTATTTGATGAGACATTATTCCATACTATCTTCCGGTTCTATAGACATGGTTTCCTGCAGAACACTTAATATATTTATAATATATAATTTAAATCTTTTTCCAACAATTCCCACAGGTAGTCTTCCTTAGGGACAGTTCTATTGGCTGCTTTGTTTCTATATATGAGCTATGTTTTCCTGTTTCTTTATGTGTCTTACATTCTTTGTTGAAAATTGATCATTTTAAACAAAATAATGTAGCAACTTTGGAAATCATATGCCACTCTATCCAAAGGTTTTGTCATTGTTTTTTCTATTTTTTTTCCTGTTATTGTTGCCATTTGTATTTTAGTGAATTTGCTAAACCAATTTTGTAAAGTCTGTATTCTGTGTTGTGGTAGCCACTGCAGTTTCTGCTTGCTTAGCGTAATGCGCAATTGATGATTGGGCAGAGATTTTCTTAAATGCCTGTACCAATAAATCTCACAGCCTTGTTGAAGGACTTCATGTGTGTGTGTTTGATGATGCCTTCAGTGCTCTCACAGTTTAAAATTCTGCCCTACCTTGTGCTTACTACGTGTACAAATGCTCAAGGTCAGTTAAAGACAAGAAATTTAGCCCTCCTCACTCCTATACTGGATGTGTGCCCCATCCTGCACTTGCATGCGGCTTTCTAGAGCCCCAGGAAGATGCTGGAGATTTTCAAAGTCTACTGTGGACGTATCACTCCCCAGGTTACTTTTTTAAGTATTTTGGTCAGCTTCTTCTTTGCCTCAACGGCTACAGCTGTCTCAGGCAGCTATCAAGTTAAGCAACTGCCAGGGATTATTTTTAGCAAATACTCTAGATGATAGACTATTCACATTGAACAAATTCTGAGTCAGGTCAAATAAAGACAAGCCTTGCCAAGAAGAGTTTCCTAAGAGCTCCAAGACGGGTCAAATTATTTTTTTTTTTAAATCTGTGGGATTGAGGCCTTAAGAGAACTCCGAAGTCATTCTTCCCCTTCCTCTGGCCCTGGGATGCTGGTTTTCACAGCTGCTAGGAATGCAAGGCTGTGGGTTTGGAAGGCTACCATGGAACTGGGGAGAGAAGGATGGAAAAGTTAAAACACCACAAATCTGACTATTCTTATTAATATAGAGTAATTTATTTTGAAAAAAATATTATGTGATTTCACAAGCCTTTGGTTAATTTCCACAGTTCTGAAAAAGTTGATTTTGAGAATTTTTACAAATGTTCTTCATGCTTTTATGGAGTCGTGGGTTTCTGGAGTTTCTTACTCTGCTGGAATTGCTTCTCTCTAGCTTCTTTTAAAAATAAATGCCTTTCTTTCTTGATATTTGGGGGCTTTGTTTGTTTTATTAAGATTTTTCGTTAATATAACTTTCAAATTTTAATTTCTATTTGAATTTTGTATATTTAATTTGTGCTTCTTTCATAAGTATTTGGTAGATGTCTGCAGACCTTTGGAATATACTACAAAGCAGATTCAGAGCTATACTTAATATTTTCGTTTTCCAAAAATTATAAGTTGTTAAATTATGGTATTGAACCATAGTCCCTGACATGCTGAAGGATCTAAACTATCGCACAGGTGTGCCTGAGATTTATGACATGGCCAATTTATAAATTTGAATCTCCACCATTAGAACAATAATTGTTACCTATTTTGTAGAAGACTAAAAATTGCTCATTTTATCACCTAAACATACAACGCTAAATCAATTTGAATGTAAATTTCAAAGGGTAAATAAAAATAACAGAGGAAGGGGTACATTTTCATGAAAATTTTTACAAATATTTCAGGTCCCTTAGTGAATTCCAGATAAGCAATTTATGACCCATCTCCAATTCATTTTTTAAAACATACTTAGGTAGACAATATGAAAAAAGTCTTAAACTTTCCACAAACTGTATTAAAAATGATTTCCTAGACAAGAAACAGAAATGCACTTAGGAATATGAATAACCATAAATTAACAAATGGATCAAATTTCTCAGCATATTGACTTATCATTTTAGCAAAATAAATATAAATATTTGTTTTGTTTCCACTTCAATAAAATCTAGAAAATTGAAAATTAAAAAAAATATATTTATCAGATACCTAACAAAAAGAACTGTAATAAATAATAAAGAAATTTAAATTAGAGAACAGAATATAAAACTAAACACTAAGTAAATTAATGTTCTATATCAACCAAGATATATCATAAATCATATGATTTACATATGTATGTAGTAAATATATGAATGTTAAACACCTAATTCAAGATCTTAGTTACTTTTGGGAAGTCAGAGAGGGCCATGTGATTGATTGTACAATGAGGGCTGTAATGGTTACATAGATGACTAATAATTCTTTGCATGTATTGTTTAGTAACCTGGGTGATGTTTTCACCAATAATCCTTAATTTAATTCTCATAACATTTCACACATCTGAATGTTTCATAATTAAGAGTCAAATTAATAGGAAAGGTACTAGCCTATTATAAAAATGAACAAAGGAAAGCACCAAAAATTTATATAATTAAAAATAACACTTATTTATGAACCCAAAACAAAATTTTGATCACTCTTAATCAGTGCAAATAAAGTAACGGCATATAACATATCTATTTCTCATAATGGTAAAGATTTCTGAAATAATAATAAAGTTGGCAAGGCTACCTCAGAAACAACCTCATACACTGGATGTCTCTAGGACTGTACCAGGGCAGTGTTTTTAGAAAACCAAAGAATAACAGTATTAATTCTAGATGACATGAAGTGGTTGTCTTTTCACATTTTTTTAAAAATTATATTTACAAGGGTTACAAAATATTTTTAAAATCGAAAGTAAGACAAATATTTTAAATGAAATTTGGTGTATACATCCAAATTGATTTTGCCTGTCAGGGTGCTAAAATCTTAAAACATCAGGACTTTAACAAAATAAAATTGTGTTTTTCATTCATGCAAAGTCCCATTCAGGGAGACCAGCCTTCCTCCAGCTTGTGACTATGCCATATGGTGCACATGGTCTCCAAGAACTTTGTGGGCAGAGGGGAGAGTCACTGAGGGGGCACCTGCTGTTTACCACCTCGGATGTCTGGTGGGTCATCAGCCGGACCTACTCACAGGGCTCCCCTCAAGAACCTAGGAAATGCGGGAGAACACATGGATCCTTGGTGAGCATTTACTGATTCTCTCTCAATCCATGGCTGAATATTTTTAAAAGTAGCCAGTGAGAGGAAATAATAGTGACATATTATAAAAATATCTCCTCTCTCCTTAGCTAAGGAAAATATCCATAAAGATTTTCACTGTAGAAAGGGAAAATTGCCTGGTTTTATGCATTAGCAGCTAGGTAATGGATGTGTTTTTCAGATTCCACTATTAAAATAGTGAAAAAAAATTACATACAACAGTAATAACTTTTCTTTTCTCAATTTCTACCCATCCTAAAAACATTTAAATATTATTTAAAATACAATATGTAAATAACCCAAAAGACTAAAAAATGAACTCAATATAAAAACAAAATAAAAAATGAGCTTAATATTTTATATCCAGCCATCTACTTTTTTCAAAAACTATTAAAGGAAGAATGAAATAATTTATTTTATACCAAGCAGATGATTTTTATTAGATTTAAATGCCTTTTTATATATTTATATTGCAAATATGAAGAAAAATAATACATATTGAGGCATCTGCTTCAACTCTACTTCCAAACAACACATGTACAAAATACTGCAAAGTTTGACCAATTAGTCCCCCCAAAACTGACTCTTGCTTCAGCCATAATCAAGGCCAAGTTTTCCTCTTTTATTTCCACTAATCCTTTTTCTATAACTTCTCAGCACACCTTCATGAGATACGGTTGTATATTTTAGCAACATTGGAAATTAGAAAGTAAATGGTGCTATATAATTTTATAATGGAAAGAGAGAATAACGAGTCTTCTGACTTCCGTAAGACGGAGAATGCTGTGAGAATTAATCTAAATATACAGTATGAAAAAAGAAGTGGACACTAAATTGTAATTTATGTAGTGATAAATTCTCCTCATATGAGCCTGCATCTTATGATCAAATAAAAAGGCAAAAACAGGTTGATTATAAGAGAAAGCCCCGAAACAGTGAAACCTTTAAGATAAAACACAAAAATATATGGAATATCTTACAGATTTTAACTAAATTGATACTAATGATAAAATTAAGACCACCTATCTTGCAAATCATATTGGAAAATCTGTAAACACTGAGCTGTGCCTAAGCAGGTGAGTGTAGTTTCTTCAAAAAATAGCCATAATAACAAAGAAGGTTGGTTCATTGTCTGCAGCTGTTCTCTAGAGCGTGCTGAATGGAGAAGAATAATATAATTTATTATGAATTTGAATCCACGTATTTCTTTAATACTTCCAGTAAATCTAGTTTTAAAGCTAGCTTTTGTCTTACTGACCTTTGCATTACTATTTACATTCACATCGGATTGCTTACTATACAATAAAGGGAAGGGTTTTTTTTAGCAATATAAGCCAAAAATTTGGTTTCAAATACATCACTTTGTAGGCTACCTGGTTGTTCTTGCCACCTGGACATCCATTTTCCTTTATTAAGTTAACACTGCTTTGTGGAAACAAGTGTCCTGTTCTCTGGTCCGCGTTTCGGAGTGGTGCTCCAACACCAGCCCAGGGATGGAGCGTGTGACATGGATTACATTAAATGAACCGTTAAACTCCCCTCACCCCACTGATTTAGTGATAGATACACAGCCTCGGATCTGTCACCTAGAGCCATTCTATCCCCCTGGACTCCATTTGATCTCATAACAGTAAATTGCAGGACTTATTTGAAGCTGCCAGGTAGAGATAAGCCCTTCTCGGCCAGACTTGAACTTTTGGCTGTCTGCTTAAGTGGAGTCAGAGACCGGAGTCACTGTACTGCGGTCTGACAGGCAGAAACAGATGCAGGAAACAGTCGCATGCCTGGGTCAAGCCATGCCTGGAGCCAGCCCCTTTGGCTATTTGATCTGATAGCTGATGCTTTTACTTCAGCCAACCTGAACTGAGGTTCTGTCATTTACAACGCTATTTAAACTATTCATTTTAAAAGGTTACATACTATTACAATACAGTTACCATTGTTCGAAGTGATTTTATTATATTTCTGGGGGAATTGACTTTGGGAAGAATTTATAAGACACAGATGAAATAAATTTCATTATTTCATAAGCACATCTTATTTCCAATCCCAAATAGTATTAAGGTTGACCATCGAGCACTTTTTGCTCTGGATTAAAA
Organism: Avahi laniger; assembly: GCA_963575035.1. Taxonomy (NCBI): domain Eukaryota; kingdom Metazoa; phylum Chordata; class Mammalia; order Primates; family Indriidae; genus Avahi; species Avahi laniger. Next base: position 3,097 of record CAUYSK010062360.1, on the reverse strand, counting down.
TGGGATGTTAAAACACACACACACACACACACACACACACACACACACACACACACACACGACAAAAGTTCGCCATCACTTAGAACCTTCAGACAAATGTGCTCCAGGCTACAAAGATAATTTTGGAAGTGATTTAAATATGTCTGAATAACCACAATGGTTGGTGGATGCAGATAGCATCCCAAATAGTAATTTTTCATGTAGAAGGTAATAATTATTCTAATAAGTAATTCTCATGTTTATTTAAAAGTTGTTTGTTTTACTAAACTGAGGCAACAGGATATCATCTCATCTTGGAATCCATCAGTTCTTTCTGGATTAGAAGATTTGGCCTTTTAAAGAAAGTTTAAGATTTTACTAAATGACTATGAAAAATAAGCTGCCAATAAAGGGCAAAGCTCATACTTTTACAAGAAGGAAATTAGATAAAGACCAAAGAAAAATGTTGTTGAAGAGTTCCATAGATGGAAAATGAAATTATTATTTAATTATATTTGAACATTTATGAAGGATTAATGTTAAATAAAATAAATTGCTACTCACTACCCAGATGTTTGAAATTTTAATGTAAATATTAATTCGTAGAAAGGTACTGGCCAGCATAGTTATAATTCAATAAAAATTTACCTAAAACCTATGCAGGTTCTGTGGTGCAGTGGAGGGTCTCTGCCCATCCCAGGAAGCTTACCCCTGTGGCCTGGGGACCACCTCCCCTCCCCCATTGAGGTCAAGGCTTATACCTGCCTTTGGGGAGCCTGGACATGGGCTTGCCTGACCTTGCCTTACCAAGCTTTGACCCCCTCACCTGCCTCAGTGTGGGGAGCACAGGATGGGGACCCCTGGGAGTTCCAAGGCCCCACCCATTGCCTGGGATATTGAAGTACTTCTCCTAATTAACTAAGGCCAAGTGCAAATCTCACAAACACTGCAGCTGACTCTCTCCTGCAGGTGACACCTACTGGCCTGGTGGGTGAACTGGACATCTCAATATAATTCATGCTGAAAGAATTGCACAAGGGTGGGGAACGAGGCAAGCTTCTGGAGACCTCCATCTCTCCTTCTCGGCAGGAGATAAGGAACCTGCCCACATGCACAGTACACCACTGCAGCCTACAAATAACTAGCATTTGAGAAAACCACCATGCTAAGGCTATCTATAACCAAAGAATTCATTCAGAGCCTTAATCCCCTGGAAGCACCGGGAAGCAAAGTCCCTATCCAACATACGCTACAGTCACAGCTTTAAGAGGGGAAAAAATAGTCCCCTCTAAACAAAAGTAAGTTCCAAAATAAGAAGTGACATATTCTCCAGCTGATAAGAAATCAATGTAAAAACTCTGGCAGTATTAAAAATCAGAGTTTTATGACTCTCAAAAGGAACACATCAGTTCTCTAGCAATGGATGCCAATCAAAATGAAAATTCTGAAATGAAAGATAAAGGATTCAAAATATGTATTGTAAGGAAGCTCAATGAGATCCAATAGAAAGTTGAAAACCAACACAAAGAAACCAGAAAAATATTTCAGCAAATGAATGAAAAATATGTCAAAGAAATAGATATATATATATTTTTTTGAGACAGAGTCTTGCTCTGTTGCCTGGGCTAGAGTGCCGTGGCGTCAGCCTAGTTCACAGCAACCTCAGACTCCTGGGCTCAAGCGATCCTTCTGCCTCAGCCTCCTGAGTAGCTGGGACTACAAGCATGCACCACCCTGCCCGGCTAATTTTTGTGTGTGTGTGTGTGTGTGTGTATATATATATATATATATATATATATATATATATATATATTTAGTTGTCCAGATCATTTCTTTTTATTTTTTTAGTAGAGATGGGGTCTTGCTCTTGCTCAGGCTGGTCTCAAACTCCTGACCTTGAGCGATCCACCTGCCTCGGGCTCCCAGAGTGCTAGGATTACAGTCATGAGCCACCGTGCCTGGTCAAGATAGATATTTTTTAAGAAAACCAAACAGAATTTCTGGAAATGAAGATATCATTGAAGGAATTATAAAATGCAGTTGAAAGCTCCAACAATAGATCAAATAAAGCCAAAGAAAGAATTTCAGAGCTTGGAGACAGGTCTTTTGAATTAAGACAATTGGAAAAAAATTAAGAAAAAGAATTTAAAAAATAAATAAAACCTACAAGAAATATAGGATTATGTGAAGTGTACAAATATACAAGTCATAGGTATTCCTAAGGGAGAAGAAGAAAAGGTAAAAACTATGGAAAACCTATATAAGGGAATAACAGAGGAAATTACTCTGATTTCACAAGAGATTTAGATATCTAGATACAAGATGCTCATTAAACACCAAGGAGATACATTGCAAGAAGGACTTCACCGAGCTATATAACCATCAAACTATCTAAAGTCAACATGAAGGAAAAATTCTAAAAGCGGCAAGACAAAAATGTCTAATTACCTACAAAAGAAAGGTCATCAGACTAACAGCAGACTTCTCAGCAGAAACCTTACAATTCAGGAGAAACTAGAGTCCTATTTTCAAGAACTGTCAGCCAAAAATTTTGTATGCTGGTAAACAAAGATTCATAAATGAAGGAGATAAAGTCTTTCCCAGAAAGTCAAACACTAAGGGAATTTGTCGCCACTAGATCAACCCTGCAAGAAATGTTCAAGAGAGTTCTAAACATGGTTGATACTTGTCAACATTATAACAGATGAAACCATGAAACTCAAAGATCTTGCAAAACACTTTCACAATTAAGACTACCAAGTGGGCCAGGTGCGGTGGCTCATGCCTGTATTTCTGGCTCTCTGGGAGGCCGAGGCGGGCGGATTGTTTGAGCTCAGGAATTCGAAATCAGCCTGAGCAAGAGTGAGACCCCGTCTCTACTAAAAATAGAAATAAATTAATTGTACAACTAAAAATATATAGAAAAAATTAGCCAGGCATGGTGGTACATGCCTGTAGTCCCAGCTACTTGGGAGGTTGAGGCAGAAGGATTGCTTGAGCCCAGGAGTTTGAGGTTGCTGTGAGCTAGGATGACGCCACGGCACTCTAGGCCGGGCAACACAGTGAGACTCTGTCTCAAAAAAAAAATAAAATAAAAATATACATGTTCCTATATTTT
>CAUYSK010062357.1:0-31643 GCA_963575035.1 Avahi laniger | reverse complement strand
CCATGGAGTACTATTCAGCTTTAAGAAACAATGGTGATATAGCACCTCTTGTATACTCCTGGATAGAGCTGGAATGCATTCTACTAAGTGAGGTATCCCAAGAATGGAAAAACAAGCACCACATGTACTCACCATCAAATTGGTATTAACTGATCAACACATAAGTGCACATATAAGACTAACATGTATTGGATGTTGGGCAGGGGGGAGGGGGAGGGGGAGGAGGAAGAAGGGGATGGGTATATGCTACACAAAGAGTATAATGCGTACCACCCAAAGGATGGACATATTTGAAACTTGGACTTAGGGGGGAACGGGGGGGGGCAAGGCCAACATATGTAACCTAAACATCTGTACCCCCATAATATGCTGAAATAAAAAAAAAAAAACGCATAGCCAGAAGAAAAAAAAAAAGATTAACATCTATTGGATGTCGGGCGGGGGGAGAGGGGAGGGGAGGCGGGGACGGGTATTTGCATACACAAAGAGTGCAATGCGCACCATCCAAGAGATGGACACGCTCGAAACTGGGACTTGGGGGGGAGAGGGGGGAAGGGCAACATACATAACCTAAACATCTATACCCCCATAATATGCTGAAATTTAAAAAAAAAAAATTGTCTTCCATGAAACCAGCCCCTGGTGTCGAGAAGGTTGGGGACCGCTGATCTAAATGACACTTCTCATTACCCACAAGTGCTTCCAGCCATTTTCTGCCTTCTCTAAGGCATCCCCGGATGTCCAGCCATTCCAGGTACTCCTGTGGGCCAAAGACAAGGCTCCCACACAGATTTTAGCCTCGGGACCCTGGGTACGGGGACAGACGCCCTGCATAAGCGTGTGGGAACAAACCTCCTGAGTCGAAAGGTGCCACATGGCTGGTACTTTCACCTGTCATTGTTACTCAAACCAAGCCTTCGCGTCCCAGTGTTTCGCTGGCTCCCGGGGCATCCAGCTCTGTAAGGACCGTGAGACATGGACCGTTCAGGGTCTTTACATATGTGGACTGATCCTATCGACGGCGCCCCGACTCACTCCGCCTTCCTGAATAGAGCAAATCTCTGGGTGAGCACCTCTTGATGCCCTCTGGGCACAGGTACTCAACTCCCTCAGCACCGACCCCAGGCCCAGCTCCAAGCTTGGCTCGACGATATTACATCCACAGCGGTTTGTGGGCCCCCCACCCCAGGACTCTGGTTCGTCTGCCAAGATCACAGAAAGAGACCCTGGGCCCTTAACTGCCTCAGCCACGCTAACGCCCGAGGAAGCTGCGCTCTCAGATGAGTACTGCCACCCGAGTCTGTTCACGCCCATCAGGACCCTGGGCCCTTTGCCCCACCAACAACCTCACCTCTTGTCTAGAAAAAATGCAGGGTACCCCTCGCGGCCTTAGGTATTACCTCCCTAGTTACTGCGCTCGGAGGACTGGCAGGAGGAGTTGTCTATAATGCATGAGCAATTCGTAACACGTTTACCCTCATAGAAAAGAATGCAAGACACGGGCAAGGTCTCGAGACCCTCCAAACTGCCCCAGACTCCCTGGCCGACCAGGTGATGGATCACAGATAGTCTTGGGCCGCCTATTAGCAGAACAAGGGGGAGTTTGTGCCCTTGCCGACACACGTTGCTGCTTTTGCATTAACTCCTCTGGCGAAGCTGAAACTCGGGTCAACAGCCTTTTGCAGCAAGTCAATGGCTTCAGGACACCAGAGCTGCCCTGGCAGGGGATATACGGTCCTCCACCAAAAAATACCTCCATCCGTTACCTGGTTTCTCCCACTGCTGGCCCCATCACCGTTTCTTCACTTCTCTTTTTGGCCCTTGCTTGTTTAACCTTCTCATTAAATTTGTATCTTCTAGGTTACAACAATTTCACGTCAAGATGATGCTAATCCATGGCCTCCAACCCATCCCGCCAGCCGGTCCAGGGCGTGGAAGCATCTTGCTCCTCGGCCCCTGGACCGGGTTTCCAGAGATTTTTACTCCTCCCATGATAGGCAGGGCCAAAGCCCATAAAATCAGCAGGAAGTGATTATAGAAGACAGACCTCCCCCCTTCTATACCCCCTTAAGATTAAGGAGGAGTATTACCTCTGAGGCGGGAATGAGACGGAACTGGAAGGCATTGCTTAACTGAGTCAGGAAGTCTCGAAACAAAGTCCTGAACTACCCCAAGCAAAGCGAGATGGAGGCAGGACAAGTTAGAACCAAGATGGTGGAGCAATGGACCACCTCCTGACCTTGCAGCTCCATTGTATTAATACACCTCATTACCATGAAAGTTTCTGGAGCCTCGCACTCCCTTCATGCACCTGATGCCACGGGGCTTCCCATTTAACCATATTTAGTCGAAAGGAGGGTGTCACCCTAATTCTAGGGAAACGCAGTGAATATCCCTCCCCTTGCTTACAGCGTAATTGAGCCGTTGCTCAAATAGCGGGCGAAAGGAACCACGGGGCGGCTTCTCCACGGGGAGCTCTAGCCTCTGCTCTGTCTGTGGCTTTCTGTAGTTTCTGAATAAAACTCACTCTCACTTTACCCTGTCAGCTCACTCCCGAATTCTTTCTTGGGCGAAGCCAAGGACCTACTTGGACTTAAAGTGATTCCCAGCACTGGGAGTCACTTTCCTGTGTCAACACTGTCTCTGAGGTGTTATCAGAGTCAGCTAAAGTATGCTGTAAAATACAAACACTTTTCCTGCTTGAGCCCAGGAGTCTGAGGTTGCTGTGAGCTAGGATGACTTCACGGCACTCTAGCCTGGGCAAAAAGAGTTGAGACTCTGTCTCAAAAAAAAAAAAAAACATTTTTATCGATGTTTGACTAATTCTTTATTTCTCCTATTGAGTGTTTGGAAATACTAACCCGGAATACTCGAGAGCACCGTATTTCCAGTAGAAGTTCAAACGCTACACAGGATGCCTTAGGCTACTGGTGCTAGCGAAGGTTTACGTTCGTTGCTGGGTTTTAAACTTGGGCACCTGTGCGAAACGTGGAACATCCTGAGGCTTTTTGCCTGTGTGTCAGGCTGTACCTTGTAAGTTTCAGAGATACATTATCCACATCTCCATGAAGGTGGGGCGGGGCTTGCAAGGAAACAGCTAATTTTGTCTCCCCTCCCTGTGGCCTCCCAGAACATTCCAGGCTCGGACAAGTGCCTGGAACAGCAACCTTGTTGGGAGCTGCCAAACCTGGAGGCAAGGGTGGTGAAAGAGCCACTTCTATTCCCAGCAGCTACCGATCACCTGAGCTCTGTTTGCAGTTCAAACGGATTCCACTTGTTTTCCAGGTTACCTCTGCGTTTCTTCTTCACTGACAGAAAACGCAAGCGGCGGATTCTCACCCGCGCCTCTTAGGATAGACATCAAGATGGGATCAGACTTTAATCATGAAAGAGCACACACCTTTCCTGTTCCACCAAAGTTCTTCTTTTAAAACATCATTTTTTACAAAACCTGGCAAACAGCGCCTCGGCCAGGTGATCAAGGTTAACACGAGAGGTGATTATCGTGTTGACGGCAGGTGCGCGGGCTCCACGCCGTGTGATGGAGACGGCACTTTGCTCCGTGGTCGTCCCCAAGAGCCCCAGTCTCATCATGAGAAAAGTACCGGACAGACTGCGAGGGACATTCTACAAAATTCCCGGCCAGTCCCCAAAACTGCCCAGGTCATCGACAACTAGGAAAGTCTGAGAACCTGTCACAGCCAAGAGGAGCCCTAGGAGACATGATGGCCAAATGTCACGTGGGATCCTGGCACAGAAAAAGGGCATTAGGTAAAAACTAAAGAAACCGAATAAAATAGTATCAGTGAATAATAGTGTGTCGATACTGGCTCGCCAATTCTAAGGCATGTGCCACACTCACACGAGACGTTCGTAATGAGAGACGCCATATGGGGTAGACGGGAACTCTGCACTCTCTTCACAAATTTTCTGTAAATCTGAAACTATAAACACCTTATTAAAAAACATTATTGATTTTTCAAAAGCTGGTTGTAGTTTTTCCAGCTTTATTGCAAAATGAAGATGTTCAGAGTTGTCAAGGCTCGTGGGCAGGTCCGCAGGGTCTGTGGTGGGCAAGCAGCGTTGCCCCTGTAGAAGCTTTTCAGATCAGTCGTCCATTTTTAGACTCTTTTTGGATCAATGGTGCCTAGTTCTCCTTGAAATGTATTTCAGGTGCTTAAGTAACCCTTTTGCCTGTTCTGGCTCAGTCCAGAGGATAGAGGCAGCTATGCTCACAAAGGGGATGTTGACGGGGCCTGTGAGAGCCGCTTGCAAGCTCAGACCCCAAATGCTCTTGGCGCAGCCCCTGAGGCGCCCGCACGTTGCCCCAGCACCTCGGATGGCAGAGGCCACCGAGCCCCCCAACGTCGTCCCCTCGTCTGTGCCCCCGGTTCTGCTGCTTCGTGTCTGCTGTGGAGTCCTTGACAATCATCTATTTTGATTGTTTTGGTCCTTACTCGAGCCCAGAAATGGTGGGACTTATTTCCTCTGACAAGGGAATGACATGCAGACGATACGCCCCTTTCCCGCCAGCACCAGTCAGGGTTGTCCGAACAGAACCGCGGGTGCTTCAGCGGGAAGGGGCAGGCCCTGCGGCAGCCGTCACTGCAGGTCACTGGATCACGGCAGGAAAGGGCCTCTGGGGGAGGAATGAGCAGACAGCAGGTGCCGAGGGGCCTTTTGGGCTAAGCAGGAGGCCAAGCTTTACTCTGGCTCGGCGCCCTGCACCTGGCCCAACATCTGGCACCTCTGTGTGCCGGAAGAATGAATACACGAACAAAGGGAGAATCTGGCTCTGACTCCTAAGCACGTGCTGCTCTCACCCCAAGTCACAGTTTCCTGTCCCCCACCCCCGGAGAGCAGGGAGGGTTCTCTTTTCAGACAGACAGGAAGGCTGGGGCCTGCCTGGCCTGGGGTGGGGACGTGGAAAGGAAGGATTCCAGGTGGTTCAGTCCTGGGGTGGCAGCTGCAACTGGTTCGTATCTGTGCTTCATTTCTCTGAATTAAAGTTCGGTGATGAATCATATTTCTTTAACCTTTACTAGATACAGTAACATCTCAGGAAATTCCATCCCACTGAATTTCAACACTTCCTCCCCATACGGGCAGCGTGTTCATTTTTATCCAAGGCCTTGCCACGGTCTCTCTATTAGGCTCCGATGTTTCCAGCAGTAGCTCTGCCGACTTAGTGTTTCAGAGAAATTACGTTAGATGGGCGGTAATTTCTGGGTATAAGAAGATGGAAGCAATTGTATTTGGGTCTCTGACTCAGTATAGGAAGGTCACCTTCTATTTCACGGTGATGGATGCATCCAGACTTGCTATTATCTCAGCCACTCGATGTCAGAATATTCTAATTGACCATCGCATCTGTCAGTGACAAACGTAGGAAATGCTTCCTCCATTAGAAACTGCCTGATGGAAGCAGGAAGGAGAACGGGGAAGAGAGGCTGTAATTTTCAGTTGGTCAAACTTCATAGAATGTACTTTCTTTTCAAAAATGATTACTATTTATTTTCCTAACAAGATAATGCTGAATCTCCTTTTGCATGAACATTCTTTGTTCTTAAAAGTTATCTAATGATTTGGCAAAGAATCCGGTAATTTACTTGTCAGGAAAACGCCAAGTCTACAGCCACAGCTCTGGCACAGAGACACGTGTCCGCGATCACTGTTAGCCCCACTCTCGGGCAGAGCGTCGTTTGTTCCTAAAAACTAGATGGCTGGTTAGGCCCTGGCGGGGCAGTGTTGAGACAGCCTCCCACGGTTCACTTCTCAAACTGAAATCTGTACGTGTAGACATAGAAACAAGCCTTTCTTAAATTTAAAATTTAATACCAGCCTTTTCTTTATGCAGCCTTCTCAGGTACGTAACAATGTGGGAAGGACTTGCCGTCTCTCCCTCCTACTGAAACTGTCATTTGGATTGTCTTCTGTGATCCCAGGCAGATTCCTGCCCACACCACCAAGCACACAGACCGTGCACCGGCCCTTCCCCTCCACCAATACCCACTGTCCCCTCCAGCCCAAGCTGCTGTGTGCCAGGCACTTTGCAAACATTTCTTGCTAGATAGGTTTGACTATCTCTATTTCACAGAATAGGGATCTGAGGGCGGGGAGGTGAACACAATTTACATCTGATAATAAAAGGAGGGTGTTGACTTCCTAATTTAGCCTCAGCAAAGAGGGAGTCCCTCCTTATTCAGATCCATAGAAAGCCTCTCGTGTTGTGGGCACACAAATAACAGAACACTATCTGGGGAGGGACCCAAGTCTGAGATAATCTGCTTTGGATACTGACAGATCATTAGTTCTCAAAGTGTGCTTATGGCCCACTAGGGGTCCTAAGACTCCTTCAGGGGGTCCGTGAGGTCAAGACTATTTTTTAAATTTTAAAAAAAAATTTTTAAGTTTTATTTTTTGCAGAGATAGGGTCTTGCTACGTTGCTCAGGCTGGTCTCAAATTCCTGGCCTCAAAGGATCTCCGGCCTCCCAGAGTGCTGGGATTACAGGCATGAACCATCGTGCCCAGCAAGACTATGTTTATAATAATTCACTGGGTTGACATTTGTGCTCATGATGCAAAAGCAACAATAGGTAAAAAGTGCTGGCACTTCAGCACAGATGACAGCAGAGGCATCCAACTGTACTCGTACTCTTCACCAGCACACACGAGGAGTGAAACAAAAATGCCAATTTCACTTAAGAATGAAGCAGTAAAGGCCAGGCACCGTGGCTCACGCCTGTAATCCTAGCACTCTGGGAGGCCGAAGCGGGAGAATCACTTGAGCTCAGGAGTTTCAGACAAGCCTGAGCAAGAGTGAGACCCCGTCTCTACAAAAAGTAGAAAAAATTAGTCGGGCGTGGTGGCGTGCACCTGTAGACCCAACTACTAGGAGGATCCCTTGAGCCCAGGAGTCTGAGGTTGCAGTGAGCTAGGCTGACGCCACGGCACTCCAGCCTGGGCAACAGAGACCCTGTCGCAAGAGGAAAAAAAGAAAAAAAAGAATAAAGCAGCAAAAATGCTAGATGTCATTAAATTTCGGCCCTTTTAACATTCTATGCTCAAATGTTTTAAGCAGAGAGCAGAGAGCACTTCTGCTGCATACGGGGGCTCATTTTTCTCCAGGAAAGCCCTGTGTGGTCGGGTTCCAAGCTGAATAGCTGCTCTTCTCATGGAATATCATTTTTGCCTGGAAGAGAAACGGACAAACTGGTTATTCAGACTTGGGTATCTGGCAGACATTTCCTTGAAAATGGATGAAGAGAGCTTCAAGGAAAGCAGCTGATAGTATTTGCTGCCAATGATAAAATGTGAGCTTTCAAGTGAAAATTGGAATTTTTGGAAACATGTACCCACCACGAGCTTGGCAGCTTCCCAATACGGACATTCCCAGATTTATAACGGTTCGACTTAGAATTTCTCAACTTTGATGGTATAAAACAGTCGCAATTTGAATGTAATGTACAGTATTCAATAAATTGCATAGGATATTAAACACTTTATTATAAAATAAGCCTTGTGTTAGATGATTTTGCCCAACTGTAGGCGAATGCAGTGTTCTGAGCAGGTTGAAGGTAAGCTAGGCTAAGATATGATGTGTAGCAGGTTAGGGGTATTAAATGTATTTCGACTTACTGTTTTCCACTTACAGTGGGCTTATCAGGACATAAGGGAGCATCTGTATTTAAGTATTGTCCCGATGCAATCGGCATTGATATTAACGAATGTGATCTTTTTATTTTGCATTATCATGACATGTGCTGGCAGTTGGAAGATGTGCATAACTCGGGGATTCCAAAATGACCACCGCATGACGCTACAAAATCATTCCTGGTAAGACCCAATCGCAGGGCCTGGCAGGGCAGAGGCTCTTAATGCAACCGAGTGTGAAACAGTCACAGATCGGCTTTCAGATTCCACCCCGCAACCAACCTTTGAAATGCCATCGCTTGTTGAGTTTTGGTGAAGTATCAAAGTATCTTCTTCACAGTTATCTGAAAAGGCTGTTAAATATCCTGTCCTCTTTTTCGAACACGCGTCTGTGTGAGGGCAGATCTTCACATGCTTCATCAAACACGTCCGACTGTAGCAAACCGAACGCAGAGGCGGATGTGAGAATCCATCTGGTTTTGAAGACAGATATTAATTTCTCGCTAAATTTTTTATTTGGGAAACACATTTTTCATACAATGTTACTGATGTTAGCACATAATGAGTTCATTATTTTTAAATGAATTAATATTTCAAAAATTTCTGTTTCAATTTCCAATATGGTAAGTATGAACACCAGCCCACATGAACAAAAGCCCTTTTGGGGTCCTCAATAATTTTGATAGTGCCAAGGGGTCCTGAGACCAGTAAGTCTGAGAACTGCTACTACACATACTCATCTGATGAAATCAGTAAAAAGAAAAAAAAGGCAAAGAAATTTATATGTAGTTAATTATTCCTGGGGTTCAAATGTTGGATGCTGACAAGCTTTAAAGGCTGCCCAGGAAGTGGCGAGGTTGTGGACGTCGCCAACTATCTTCCTATCTGTGAACGGCACCAACGGCGGGGAGGGCGTCACCGCTAGATTCAGAACGTGCCACATCTCTTCAAACCACTCAGGCAGCAGGGACGCCCACGCGCTCAATCACTGCTGGATGGCTCTAAGTAAGAGCGGTTCTAATGACGACAGAAACACTGAAGATGCAAACGAACAGTGAGAATGCCACAAAAGTGGCAAAAACCAATCTTTCCAAAAGGACTTCATTTTATACATCAGGTTTTAAATAGGTTAAGCCTAACAAGTCAGTCAACACTAGTCTGCTCCATCTACATCTCTAAAAGTTTATACATTCAGGTTGGCCTCTCTCCCCATTTCTCCCCACTGGGACAGCCAGGAATTGCGCCTCGGATTCATGGCGGCCTGATGTTTGAACCCAGAAGGGAGCTTGCTCAAGGTCACACAAGTTAGTGACAGAGCTGGGTTCTCATCCGGCCTGAACCACAAACAAGGACCTACTGTTTGACTCCTTGTATATGATGTCCCAAAACAGCAAAACGATCTGTGGTGTTGGAAGTCAGCTAGCATTTGCTGTGGGGGCAGAACGCCCCAGAAAACCCAGGGCTGGCGTCCCCTAGGACTGTGGAATCTCTTGCTGAATACACCGAAGTCTTCTCCTTTGACAGAAGGAAAACCTGAGGCCAGAAGAAGCGGCTGGACTTGACGAACAGCCCAGGCAGGGCAAGGGCGGCGTCCCTGACCCGGGGGGGCTTGCTGCTTGCCCATGACAGTCGTCCCCGCGAGACGTCCCTCCTCCCCGAGCACGGGGACAAGGGATGCAGCGGAGAACTAGGCCCAGAGGCCGTGAGCACCTGGGAGCTCTGCGGGGACACCCACCCCCAGTTCCAGCCCACTGCCGCCGGCAGGGACGCAGACCTTTTGGTTGTCAGATCCCATTTTTTAAGAGAAGCAAGAAATTAGGATTTTTGAGTACAGCCTCCTGATTTTAAACATGTTCATTTTATTTAAAACACGGTTCCCTAGGTTTTGCTCTCTGGACTAAGCCACCTCTGTGGTCTCCTCTGTGGTGAGGTTCAACACAGCAACCGCCACGGGAGTTGTATCTGACTCACTCCAGCTTTGACCCGGGGCCGCGTGAAGCATATATAAAATCTTCCTTGTTGATGTTCTTATTTTTATAATTAATATTGACAATTTAATTCTAAAAACATGGATTAAATGAATAGAAGTCAATACATTTTTTCTATTTATGTCTCCCTTTAAATTACACTTGCAGTTTTTATTCTATTTTCATAATAAAACACTGTGGCCCCCAAGAAAAGTTTCTGATTTTTTGTGTGGCGGTCAATGTGTTAAACACGATGCGTTGCAGCACCCCTAACTATCCGAAAGGTAAGTTTATCTGGTCTTTAAAAAAAAGAATTCAGAAACTAAAGAGAGTTCTCAGGCTAAGGAGCTGTGGGGTATGAGAACATCAAAGGGAAGGGCCTTTGCTGGAGTCACCTGAGGGCAAAATGTGGCCTGGTGGCCCATCTCTGTCAGTTGCTCGCCCTGAGTCCCAGCCGCTACGGCACTTGGCAGAACAGTTTGCTCCGTGGCCGGGTCATAGACTTGCGGACGGCACACGTGTGCCCTACGGTGCTGCTCGGCACACGTGCCCCTAACGGACCTGTTTGGAAGCGGTGCAGTGTGTATAGAAAGCACCACGAATTCACGTGACGGAGGAGCAACCCGCCACGGCAGGCTGTTCTTCGGGAAGCGCCGTGAAGACCAGGCTCGCTGATGGGTCTGCCTGTTAAGAATGGAAGGTGCCTGGCCCAGCAGGCTCCTGGCAAGGAGGTGGCACCTCCTCCATCAGAACGAGAACGCTGGCTGCATAGCACATCCGTCGCAGAATAGAGAAAAAGGCTAATTAAGCAAATATCAAACCTGTTCCAGTCCAGAACATCAGCTATTTAGAGAAGAAATGGAGTAACATTAAGATGCGAAGAATCACCGCACCAAGAGGATACTTCATGAAGGATTTGTTACGCTTTTCATCTTTCTTTTCTGTCTGAGCTCTCGAAAACAGTAGCTATGAAAAATTACTTCCCACAATGAGCTTGCCTTTTTTCTGGGCTTTCATGGAAAGCACTTTGTTAAGTGCTTCTGGTTTTATCTAATCTGCCCACTTAATACCACCTGAGAATGAACAGATTCCCATTTGTACCCAATGCCTCCACTGTTTTCATTTCCCCTTGCAAGGCACAGCCTGTGGAGTCCACCTGCGAATCAAACACGTCGCATCGCCCTGGGGACAGCTGGACCTGGTGTGCTTTAATTAAGGAGCTGGCTCCGGCAACCCGGTAACTCGCACTTGCTGGATTGAACATGCACCTTTCCAAAAATGACTTCTTTGGGCTCTCCACTGACGTAGCAGATGAATTCTTAAAGGTCATGGTGTCTGAGTTTCATTATTCAGATTGCACTGTTCTAAATTTATAGTCTGAACGTGACAATGTAACATGGGTTTATCTTGCCAAAGGCATAAATATGAAAATGTAAATAATAAACAATTTAGGGAAAAAAAGTATATTTTCCCATGTCCCCAACTATTAAAAGGAAGGCAAAATTGTGTTTCTTATTACATATTCTCTGCTAAATCCCTGTAGTTCATGCAGGCAATGAGGACGAGACAGTCCTCGGGGGCCTGAGAGCTTGGATGTGGGTGCCTGGACTCAAATCCCGAGGTTACTTGGCAAAGACATGAACAACAAGGCTACAGGGAGGCCAGAGAATGACGGGGAACCCGATGGTAAAGCGTCCCCGCCGCAGCCTCCGGGGGCGCCACGGCAACGCTGCACGTGTTTATACGGCACCACATCCCAGTGCCGGGACTTGTGATTATGTTGCATAACGCGACAAGGGGAATGAAGGTCGCAGATAGAATCATGGTTGTCAATCAGCTGACCCTAAAATAAGATTATCCTGGATTACCTGGGTGGGCCCAATGTCATCGCAAGGGTCCTAAAGAGACAGCAGAGAGAGGCAGAGGCAGAGAGAGATGGACAGTGCTGGCTTTGAGGATGGGGAGGGGCCCATTAGCCAAGGATCGGGGGCGGCCTCTAGAGACTGGCAAAGACAAAGAAACCTTCCTCCCTCCGAGCTCTCGAAAGGAACACAACCCTGTCGATGACACCTTGATTTTACCCTGGTGGGAACCATTTTGGACTCCTGATCTCCAGACTGCAAGACGAAGTGTATTGTTTTAAGCTACTAGGGTTGTGGTGATTTGTTAGAGCAGGAAACCAACATAGTAGTCTTATTGATACTGCTGTGAGTCTATAGATACCAGTTTCCCTCTGCCTCAGTGTCCCTAATACGGCTGTTTCTCCCATGCCACTCACACTCACTTAAATGACTCCAACCCCCAGCACTGTGGCTCCTGCCGGCTGCCGTGGGCCTCCCCTGGCATCGCCCAGTGCCGCAGGCCGAGCGACCCTCCCTGCTCCCCGGCTCTGCTGAGTACTTGACACCTGGTACCTGGGAACCAAACACTGAGACTTGAAGGGTCTGGGAGGTGCGTGTGAAAGGACCAGGCCGTCCTCGGGAAAGGCCAGCGTGGGACACGGTGGTCGGTAAAGCAAATCATACCCACGATGCCCCTGAGCGTGCGTCTTTACACTTTATTGACGTGGTTTCCCACCGGGACCGCAGTCAAAAAATCTCTCAGCCGTGGCAGGGGCGACACACTGCTGCCCAGGTCCCAGAGCTTCTCCTGGAGGGCGTCAGCTACAGGAACCTTATCCCAGCTCCAAACTGGACGCCATCACATGTCCTTAAAATAAAGAAGGGAGAAATCAGATACCGCGGCTTGCTTCGCTCGCCCTGCCATTTTCCTCGGCAGCACCCTGCCCGCCTCCTACCTTCCTGCTTGCCTGGCCCTGGCGGCCCTGGCACCTCCTCCTGTGCGGTGCAGAACCAGCCTATGGAGACTGGCAAAGGGACGAAATGGAGCCACAAACACTTAGTGCGCCCTCCTCGCCTCCTGTATGTCCCCCAATTCCAATAGGGAGGACAGAGAGGCAGGGGAGGGCAGGGGAGGGGCTGGGAGCAGGTAGGTGGGCAGATCTTGAGTTCTGACCCCAGAAGGTCCAGGGGCTTAGGAAGAGAAGGCAACGTCGCAGCCCCACAGAGATATGGCCTGACCACCTCTGAGACCTGCTCCTGACCCAGGAAGGCTGCAAAGAGGTCATATCGGTTGCAACACCTGTCATGAGCTGACACTGTGCAGGTGGGATTCCATGCGCTGGTGATAACCCGCTGACAGAACATTTTTGGATGAGCAAACAGGCTCCGGTCACACAGCTGAGAAGCGACAGGGCAGGACTCTGGACCAGACTCAGGAGCACCCACAGGCCTTGCTCTTTCCAACACGTCACTGCCTCAGCCCTGCTGAGGATGCACAGCTGTGGGGCAGCTTGTCATCGGGACGGCTCGCATGCACTGTGGCCCTCGGGGCCGCTGCCCTCCTAGAGCCTGTGCTTAGGGACAAGACCAATACTGCATATTTGGGACAAAGTGGGCCTAACACCGGGACCTAACCTTCCCAGGGAAATGACCTCAGAATCCCAAACAACTGCCAGTCAGTGCGTTGTGGAACGCAGCATTTTTGCAAGCAGTGGGTAATTTCTAGAAGAGACTAGCCAATAAAAATAGCTCCTCATTCAGAAGAGAATGGACATTTCTACCATCATTACACCCGTGTCCTTACCTAACCTGAGGATTCGTAGCGTATGAAAACTGGCAGGAAGCTTTTCTTTTTCAACCTGTCTCTGAGCATGGAAACAAAATATCTGATCCACGAAGAGATTCAAGACACAAAATTATCAACTTTCCACTGACCTTCCAGGGATCCTGGTGCCCATCAGGCAACGGCGGCAGCCCACGAGACCTAACCAGAAGCAATATCTGCACCCCTCTGTGATCTAGTGTCGGCAGAAACCATCCCAACGTCCTTAAAAGGCAAGAATCCAAACCAAAACCTGACTGCATTTGTACTGCTTAGTTGTGTTCAAATCGAAACAGTTTGTTTTTACATTTTAACATCATCAGCTCTGTAAAAGTGATTTATGTCTATGTTCACTACTTAGAAAAATGTCTGAAAATAAACTATGAGCTAAAAAATAAGTTAAGCTGTTGGCTTATGAAATTCAGAAACAAGCAGGCATTCCTATTCACTCTAGCTACAAACATTAAACAACTTCACAATCACAGGCTTATGTTCAGAGACCATATAAACACGTCACAGAAAAAAATGCCCACTACAAACATTCAGAGCAGCATTGCAAAGCTGCACGAGGCCAGCCTCAAGCACCCGCCTTCTGTTGAGTGTCCACTGGGCTAGGTCTAGGCCCACGAGTGTCCCCATCTCTCGCCCTGCCCCCGTCACCGTGTTGGTGCAGGGCCCCTGGTGGTCTCCCACCTGCCTCTGACCCAGCACCGCCAGCGTCAGCATGAGGGTGTTCAGGAAGGTCACGCTGATGGCACCGTTGGGGCCCTGCAGCCCATCTCCTGCCATGTGTCAGGGGCATCTCCCATGGGCCCTCACTTGTACCACCACGTGCTGCTCTGGTTATGAGGAACTCTCCGTGGGCAGGGCAGATGACGCCCTGAACCCAAACACCTGGGCAGATACCCAGGGGGAGAAAGGCCAGTGGGGCTGGAAGGCCGAGGGGCCGGAGATGAGGGCATGTGAGACTCGAGGGCCTCCCCAGGCGCCGCCTCTGCTTCTGCAGAACGCTGCTCTGCCGCCCACCGACACTGCACCCCTGCACGGCTCCCGCCGCCTCCAGGAGCACTGCCCTGCCCCTGTCTTCTGCGAGTCCACAGCCATCCTTCGGGAAGACTCCACTCAGGTATCAGCCCCTCAGGAGGCCCGCACGACTCCCTCCTCAGCAGAGACCATCCGCTTTCCTGTCTTTCCCTGCTACCAACCGTGAGCCGCTCTCCCAAGCCAGCCTGCCTGGGCCGTCCCTGGGCCTCCCGAGACCGCACTTGCTAAGACACCGAGTGACAGAACACTGTTAGAGCCCAGAGACAACGGTGCCACAAATCACCTCCAATACAAAATTTAGCAACCAGTTCGAAACTGTTACCATTTTTCTAAAGGTCTGAACTCCTAATTACAGTGTCCTGCGTTAACTATGGGGGGATATCTTGGGATAATTCCAACCTACATAATCCCCACCCTGCCTGCGGCCTGATTTTAGAAACAAAGCTTAATTCTGACAGCATCACTCAAACTCCACAAAATTCCAATCTTGACGGTAACACTTCAAACACAGCCACACACTGAGTGAAAGTGACTTCCGCACTCAGGGGTGCCAGGCTGTCCCGTGACGGTGCTCACAGTCCACAACGATCATTTGCTGCAACCACGGCGGCAAAACAGAGCTGCTGCCCAGCCACGGGCCAGAGGAGTTTCCTTCTGGTCCGATCTTTAAATATAGCATGCACAGTAGGCTTCCTCCTTTCACATTTTGAAATTAGTCTCTGAAACATACTTTTCAGGTTTAACCAGAAGACAGAGAGGCAAAGCGAAAAGGTAAATATAAACATTCTCTGGAAGAATTCTTTGAGAAAGGGCAGGGGCTCCTAAAAGCAGTGCTGACTTTGCAGAGCACACTGACACCCAGTGGCCATAAACGGTACTGCGATGACAGTGACAGCCGCAGGGCCAGGAGGACAGGGCTGCTGGTGGGCCCCAGAGCAGTGGGGAGCCTGTCTGGCTGAAGCGGTCCGAGTTGGCCTCTGCCAAGGCCCCCAGGAGATCCGGAGGCACAGCACAGAGCGAGAAGTACCGGCTCGGACAGCCTCACCATATACCCCACACTGACTCAATCCAGTGTGGTGCAGAACCGCCCCGGCCCTCTGGGCCCCTGCAGGGATGCCAGTGAGCACCTGGCTGTCCAGCTGAGACTCACACTCTCCCAGCTGTGGTGGCGACAGGGGCTTCATGCAAAGAAACATGCGAAACTGGCCTCATTCGCTGAAGACCGTAAAGGCGTGGGGAATCTTGCTGCTCTTGGAGAAAGGTGCAGTTTTCACATCTTACTATCTCTGCAATCAGGACACGGCATCCCACCCGCGGCTTGTCAGCAACAGCAGGCAGCAGCCACGCGGGGATGATGCGGAGGGGGGGGCCACGCCTTCCACAGGAACTCCCTTCCCTCCCTGTGTGAAGAGTGGCCACGGGGGCTGTGGCAGCAGTGGTGACACGAAGGACCACCATCTCCTGTCAACACGCCAGGCAGGGCTCTAAGTGCTTTGCGTGCATTTGATTCATTTAGTTCTCAAAACTGCAAAATAGTCACTATTGTTACTGTCCATTCTCAGGACATGAAAATGGAGACCCAGAGAGGTTAAGTAACTCATTCCAGGTCACACAGCCACACAGACTGGCCGAGCTGGGACCAAGCTCGGGCGGCTGGGCTCCAGAGTGCACACGTAGTCCATCTGACTAAACCCTTTGCAGCGTTTGCTTTGTGCAGAGAACAGGCAAGGTGTGGAGGTGAGCTGGCACCCATGAAGGCACCCGAAGGCTCTCTCATCACCAGGGAGCGCAGCAGCCTGACAGCCCCCAAGTTCCCCCAGATATGAGTGGATCTGAACTAGCCTTCCAGGAAGAGCGTCGAGAGCAGATTCTACTAAAGTGACAACCACAAAGGGTCTGAATGACAGATCCAGAGCTGCTCCCAGGTAAGAACGCTCTCTCGAAAGCCTGCCAGTGTGGTGCTCCTTTAACGATCCCGTCACCTACGAGGCTGACGGAGAAGGCAGTGGGAGTAAAAACGATAGCGTATTTCCTTAAATGAGGACGAACTACAACTTGTTTGAAACAGCACCACCCCTTGGCGGCAACAGAAGAGGAGACACAAAGATGAAGAGAAAAAGTACAGCTCAGAGTCGGAATGCATAAACATAAAAATGATAAGAGACAATATAAACGCTGTTCTGGACTGAATGTGTGCGTCCCCCCCAAATCCATGCATTGCAGTCCTGACCCCCAGCATGATGGCATTTGGAGGCGGGATCTTTGGGAGGCGATTAGGTTTAAATGAAGTCACGAGTGTGGGCCCTCGTGGTGGGATTAGACCCTCCTAAGAAGAGACACTGGGGTGCATGCTTGTCCCCTTCGTCCACCATGTGAGGACACAGTGACAAGGCTGCAAGCCAGGTCATCAGGCACTCAATTTGCTGGCACCTTGATCCTGGACTTCCCAACCTCCAGAACTGTGAGAAAATAAATGTCTGTTGTTTCAGTCACCCAGCCTATGGTGTTTTGTTATGGCAGCCAGAGCTGACTGAGACACACTATAATGACAGTACTTGTGAATTTCTGAAATAGAATTTGTTTCTATAACAGTAAATAGCCTTATACGACATTCATCTACATTATTTGTTTTTTTAATTTTTATTTTTTTGTAGAGGCAGGGTCTCACGATGTTAGCCAGGCTGGTCTTGAGCTCCTGGACTCAAGTGATCCTCTAGCTTTGGCCTCCCAAAATGCTGGGATTACAGGCATGAGCCACCATGCCGAGTCATCCGTGCAATATTTAGCAAATCTTTTCTCAATAAAAGAAAGTCGAGGAGGAAGGCCAAGACGGTGGGACCCTCTGCTGTCGAAGCTGAGCCCTCTGCAGCCAAGCACGAAGCCTCACCTGCCCCAACCTCCCCAGAGGCCCTGGCCTGCAAGGTCAACCACCAGAAACGCTGAACTCCATTTTCAGCATGCAGGACCAATACGCCTTGTCAATTCCTCCAGCCAGACCCTCGCAGGGGCGCCCACTACTTTGGGATAATAAGCGCCAAGCATCTTCAGGATGGGGATGGGGATGGGAATATGTCACATTTATTCTCCAAACTGAATGAAGAAAAACTCAATGGAGAAAAATACATGTATTTTCATTCTTTTTGCTAACTATTCTATTTCTCTTAAAATCTTGAACCTTAAAGGCCACTGATGAAATCAACTGTGTCCAATACAAAATAAGATTGCTAGGGAGTGTGACGGAATTCTGGAAGATAACCCCCACACGCACCTGTCGCCCCTCTGCACTCCCATGGGGACGCAGTAATTAAGTTCCAGCCGAGCGATGTTGCCAAGCCTGAGGACGATGCCGGCACCGTAGGACCAGCGGATGCACTCAGCCAGCTTGCGAATATGAGCTCTGGGGCCCTCCCCTGAAAAGACAAGGGTGTGTGAGCAACGGCGTGTGGCTCGTGCTTTCACAGCTGCCCTCAGACAAGCCCCGGCTCTCTCCCTTCCTGTGCCCAGTGCTACGTTTTAAAGCTAGGCCTAGATAGTCAAGGAGAATGCGTGAAGCGACATTGGGACCCAGATCAAGAGCAGGCTTGAGACCACACTTACTCACTGTCCCAGAATAAGCCAAGCCTTCTCAATTCTTTAGGTCTGGTGTGTTTGGTTCCCTTGGCCTAGAATGGCTTTTCCCCAACCCATGATCATCTGGAAAGTTCCACTCCAAGCTCGACGGCCTTGTCTTGTAAGAAGCTTTGGAGGCACCTTGAGCTAGATACGACTGCTGTGATTCTCCTCTGGACCTGAGCTCCCTGAGGCAGGTACCCAATCCAACTCAGCTCTGTGGCCCCAACAGCTGATATATAGTAAGTGCTGAAGAAATGTTTGTTGAATAAATACTTTGTAAGAACATTTGATGATTATTTTTCCTGCATGCTTCATTCATTCAACCAACAACTTAATTCTGGGCACTATATTAGGTGTTACAGAAACGTTTTTTAAAGTAAGGGACAGTCTCTAAAATTAAAGACTAGGTAATCTAAAAAGATAGACAGCTATTTGTGCACTGGGCTGTTAAACATGAAACTACTGTACTATAATGGTTTCTCTAATAGTGCAAGCTTTACCATAGTTGAGGTTGCAGAGGTTTCCTGCGTTGAGAAAAAAGTGTGTTCGGAAAAGCTCTCCAAAGCCGCCCTGCCCTGGCCGGAAGGGTAACGGAGTATACAGGTGCAGGCCACCGGCCCAGTATGCTTCTCCACCGAGGTAGTCTCCTAATCCAGGGAGGAAGGCAGGGTAACAACAAGGTCAACAAATTTAAAATCACGTTAACTCTCCACAACTGACAGAACCAAGATCTATGTCCTATGCATGACAGCACACAGTGCTCGAGTTTTTTTGCTATTTGTTCCTTTAATGCCTCATGTTGCTGGCCTGATTTTAAATCATCTTTCTTTTTCTCCTCGTTTGTTTTACAATTAGATTTAACTGAGGGGCGTGGGAAGCCAATGTATTTAAGGAAAGAATAAACTCAGTAATTATGCTTAGAATAAAAGAAGAGAATCTATGAAAATTGTTTTATTTACAAATGTAGATTATCAAATCACTTCCACCTGGAGGACGATACGCATTATTTTGCAAAATTTCCAAGACCACAATATAGAGAGACAAAATGCAGAAAACGTCTCTGCAGTTTCTGGGAACAGTCACACACACCATTCATCAAAAGGCACAGAGTGTCCACCACCCGCTGCACAGACAAACAGTGTTCTGGCTCAGTGTCTAGAGAAGAGACTATTTTTTAATGGTTCATGACCGCTTGAATTTAGGTCACTTTTGCTAAAATTCAAGACTATCCACCGAGAGAACGTATTTGCATTATTTCTAAAAATGCTCTCATCCATTCCATTTTAACCACATATAGCCATAACATCAAAGCAAAAAAACCCCTCCAACCTGATGGTTATATTTTGTTGCAAAATACTATTTATAAAGTCTTAGTCCTCTCTAATACACAATGACAGACCATGGAAAAGAAGAATATTGGATGTCTCCAAGATTAACCTCAAGGAATGCACGGTTGATTCATTTAAGGACTTCAGCAACCCATCTACTTAACCCCTCTTGAAACTGAAGTTCTAAACGGAACAAAGAATGGACAAATAATAGCAGACAAACTTTGGTTTCGTTTCCCAGAAACTGCCCCCTATCTTTTCTTAAATAAATTACTGTATTCTGATCATAAAAGTAATATGGTCACTGTAGATAATTTGATCAACATACAGAAATAGAGAAAAAAAGGAAAATATTTTAATTTCTTATATTCAGAGATAAACAGCGAGCATCCTGGTGTTCTTTTTTCCAGTGAATTACAAGCTATAATGCATAATTAAATAAGTAAATAAAATGTGGTTCATTTATATATGAATATATACAAAGGGTATTTTCAGTCTTGCCTTTTTTTCAGTTTTAATATATCAGACGCACTTTTTCCTGATGCTTTATGTTCTTTGAAAATATCACTTTTATGCCTGAATAATAACATAGATGTACCAAAATGTAATTATCCATTTCTCCTCTATTGTCATAGTGGTTTCTAACTTCTCCATAGTGGACGTTAACCTGTGACGAGTGTCCTGGCACACACACTTGTTTGAACTCTGACTCGAACACACGTATGGAAAAGTACACACGTGCCACGTGTACAGCTCAATGGACCTGCAAATGCACTTGTGTAAGAGCACCCAGATGGAGACCAGAACACGACCAGCACGCAGACCCCCTGCTCCCTTCTCATCACTACCTGCCACCCACACCAAGCCCAGCCACAGACTGCTCTAGCCTGTCTCCAAACTTCAGTCAAAGAGAATCACATAGCAGGCATTCCTCTGGGTCTGGCTTTCTCTTTTTTTGCAAAACATGCTCCTGAGATTCATGCATGCCACCATTCAGCCACAGCTACGATCTGTTCTTCATCACAGTGGGAGATGCCACTCATTATCTGCACCTTCTATTGTTGATGGGCATTTGGGATTCCAGTTTCCAGCGTGGGGCGATCATTAATGGTATTAATAATAATACACACATACACACGTATGTATATATTACAGCTCTCGATACATCAGATTGTTTTCATAAAAAGTTACAGAAATTTGCATCCTCGCCCACAAAATCTTGCCAGTCGCCTCTTTGATAGGGAACACGTGGAATATCATTGTGTTTTACTTTTCAGGCAAGTCAAGACTTCCAAACCTTCATACAGTCAGCATATCATATTTACTTATCATAAATAAGAAAATATAACTATCGAAAAATTGTTTCTTTTCTAAAAAAAATTCCATTCTAATGAAGCACTCTCAAAACAAGTGAAAGGAATAATCATTACTTTGCACAAAAATTTATGCAGAGTTTGGTTGTTGCTTATAATGATATAAAAATGGAAACAATAAACATTAAAAAATTTAAGAAAATCAGGGTAGAATATTTTATAATGGAATAATATGCAGCCATTTAACTGACATTAAGTTTTTTTTGGTTTTTTTTTTTTGAGACAGAGTCTCACTTTGTTGCCCTGGCTAGAGTGAGTGCCGTGGCATCAGCCTAGCTCACAGCAAACTCAAACTCCTGGGCTCAAGCGATCCTACTGCCTCAGCCTCCCGAGTAGCTGGGACTACAGGCATGTGCCACCATGCCCGGCTAATTTTTTCTATATATATGTTTTTAGTTGTCCAGATATTTTCTTTCTACTTTTAGTAGAGACGGGGGTCTCGCTCTTGCTCAGACTGGTCTCGAACTCCTGACCTTGAGCGATCCACCCACCTCAGCCTCCAGAGTGCTAGGATTATAGGCGTGAGCCACCCGGCCTAGCTTCATTATATTAAAAAAAAAAAAAGAATTTTGTTGCTAACAAGGAAAGCAATAGCTTTCTCCACTGAAAAAGTTAATGGCTATTATGGCTCATGTCTGAATAAATATAAGCAGATTGCAAATGTGAAATTAAAATGCTTAAATAAATTATCAAAGTTTATATGACACATTTAATAATATGCATAAATATCTGACATGATAATTTGGTTATAAAGATTAAATGGTTTAATTGAAGCCTGTAATTTGCTATCAGTATACGGTGTGTGTGACAGTAATTATTGTTTGCCTATCATTAGTCATTTTCATTTTCTTCCATGCTGGAAAAGACCTGATTTGGTTCAAGTGTTCACATTCTGACTTCTAACTCGAATACGTCTTGCTTAATTTATACTATTGTGTTTCATCTTCTTTGCCAGGGGTTGTTGAGAGTGGGCAGTTGGAGATACATTGATAAATATTTAACAACTGGCTCCCAAAAAAAAAAAAATACCCTGATTTGGAGCACTTAAGAATTTCCCTGGAATAAATACTCCCATTGTGGCCAATTCAAGCTACCAATGTGACATCAACTGGCTCACAAAATTCCTGGAAATCTAACAATTGGCTCCTGCAAGACAGTATGAGCCAAGTCTGCTCCAACACACTATGAGGGTAGAGATCTGTCTGGGCTCTTGCCAATGAGAAATGAGGAAAGTCTTTTGGGGATTACTTTGGAGAAGAGCTTCATAACTCATAAAGAGATTCAGAAGAATAAAACAATCCTTCTTCTGGGTATTTTTGCAATTTTTTATTATGAAAAAATATTCAGCTAATGTGAAAGAATCTTACAGCAAACACATATACTCATTACTTAGATTCCGCTGTTAATATTTTACTATATTTGGTGTATTGACATATCTATCAATCTAAAAGTCCATCTTATTTCATAATGCATTTCAAAGTAAACTTGAGATATCAATACCCTTCTCTCTAGATACTTCAGTATGTGTAATATTAACTGGAGTTCACTATGTTTGTAGTTTTTTTTTCTTTTGCAGTAAAACTTATAAATGAAACGTAAAAATCCTAAGAGACAAATACAAATACTTGTGTAACCCAAACTCCCTAAAACAAACAGAATATTGCCATCACCCCCAAAAGTTCTCTTGTTCTTTTTCTAAGTTAACCTTTATCTTCTCACCCAAGAGGCAACAACTCTTCTGTGTTTTTTTTCTAAAGTAGATCAACTTTGCCTATACTAGAACATTATAGAAATAAAAGCATATAATATGCACACTATTGTCTAAGACTTTGCATCCAGCATAAGATTTTTGAGATTCATCATGTTGTTGCATGTGCTTTTTTATTGCATAGTAGTATTTCCTTGTATGAATATGTTGCAGTTTGTATATTATCCTATGGATGAACATTTGGGACTTTTTCCCAGTTTTGGCTATTTTGAATAAAGCTATTATAAACATTTCATACAAGTCTTTTTGTGGACATATTTTTTGTTTCTCTTGAGTAACCATCTAGAAATGGGATTGTTGGATCATAAGGAAATATCTATTTAATTTTATAAGAGTTTTCCAAAGGAACATTTTACACTTGACCAAAAGTATATGTGAGTCCCAGTTGCTTTGCATTTGGCTAATGTTTGATGTTGGTAGTCATTTTAATTTTAGCCATTATGTCGGATTTGTAGTTGTATCTCATTTCTTTAATGACTAATGATGTTGAGCATTTTTTCATGTGACTATTGGCTATTCATATATTCATTTAAAAAATGAAATGTTTATTCAGATATTTCACCTAGTTTTTATTGGGCTTTGCATCTTTATATCATTAAGTTATAGGAGTTATTTATATATCCTAGATATATAAATCCAATCTCTTATCAGAAATATGTTTTGTAAATATTTTCTCCAACTCTGTAGCTTACTAATTTTCTTAAAGATGATTTTAATAAATAGTTTTTAATATTGATAAAATTCAATTTTTCAATCCTTTCCTTTAATTTATTCTAAGAAATCTATTCTTCCAAATCACTAATTTTTCTCATGTTTTCCTCAGAATGTATTCTGTTTTTAGATTTCATATTTAGGTCTATAATTCATCTCAACTTAATTTTGAAATATGATATGAGGTAAGGGTTGAGGTTTATTTTTTCATATGCATATCTAGTTTCCCCAGCACCATTTGTTTAAAACTCTTTTTCTCATTAGATTACTTTGGTGTCTTCGTAGAGAATAAAATAACCATATAATTGTAGGTCTATATCTTGGCTTGGTGTGCTGTTCTGTTGATGTATTTGTCTATCTTTATTCTAGTAGTGTACTTTTGTGATTACTGTAGCTTTCTCTTTACTATTACTTTGCTTTTTTAAAAGATGACTTTTAGTTATTTTAAAGATTACTATCAACATTGTAAGATCTTTGGATTTCCATACACATTTGAGAATATGCTTGTCAATTCATACACAAGATCCTGCAGGAATTATGGTTGGAGTTGTGTTTAATCTATAGATCGATTTAATGAAAATGGACATATTAACAATATTGAATCTTTCCAAAATAAGCTGGATATCAATATATAGCCAAGCAGGACAGTATGGTGACTTGTAGACAACTGTGAACTTGGGGGCTGTTCATCTTAAAATTGTAACAAGTAATTACTGTATAAGGACGAGAACGAACTCCCTATTTTGCATATCACCTACCACCCAGCAAGTTTTTATCTGGTGTCTTCAAGGCTGACTCTGGAGTTTGGACATGTATTTAGTGGTTTAGGGTCCATGTGGCTTGTCTTAAAACTGATTCCTTTCCATAAATCCAAAACATGAGGAAAGGTCAGTAAAAGCTTCAGATAATTTTTAAAGCAGCTTTATTGAGCTATAATTCACAAACCATACAATTCACTCAAAATGTTCATTTGTTTAGGAAATTCACAGGGTTGTGTAACTATGACCAAAACCTAAATTTAAAAAATTATTGTCCCCATAAAAATAAACTCCATACTCCCTTTTCCCCTCTCCGCCAAGCTCCAGTATTCTCAGCCCTGCTGTGCCTGGAATAGAATTTCTGTGAAATGGAGCTAGGACAAGGGAGGGGAGAGCATGAGAAATGAGAGTAGCTTTTACCTTCTAGGGCAAACTGAAGCCTTAGCCTGGGAGCTGAAGGGAGAGGCAGCTGCTGTCTTCTTGGCTTCCTGGAGGACAGCACCCAGGGTAGAACTCCATGGCATGGAGCTGAGAGTGGGTGATAAGGGAGGGAATGGGATCATGATTCAAATACCATAGACTCTCGCTGTTGTTACTGAGATTTAATTGACTTTCTTGAATGAAGGGTTCTCCACTTGTTGTATGCCCTTAAGGACAATTTTGAGAGAATTTAATGATTTTTTAAATATACATGCATATAATTTTTGCCAGTTAAATTGTTTTGTTGAAGCATGGGGGCCTGAACTCCTTACTATGCCATGTTGTAGTCCCAAAATTATTATTTCTCATTCTTAAAATATTTCTCTGCCAACTTAAAAGTGGAACAATCATGCCTATATGTTTTACCACATCTGTCATCTACTCCGCAATTCTTACGATGGTACTTTCTTAGCTCCTTAAACATGAAGACAAACACGGTAACATGTCGAGCCCCTTCCTGCTGCAGGGGTTTTGCTTGTGCTATTTGTTCTGAACAATCACTCCTCTCTGCAAGAAACCTCCACCCTTACCTCCTCAAGTTCCACTTTTTGAATCTCTGATTAAATACCAATTCCTTGAGGAATAAAGTTTTTCTCGACTCATTAAGTCTAAACCAGTGACTCCTTTATGGATTCATAGCTTCATATAATTTTCCTCCATAGCACTCACTTATCACAGAGTGTAATGATAAATTCTGTGATTATTTGATTAACTTCTCTCTTCCCCACTACACTGTAAGCTTCTGATGGCAAGGACGATGTCCATATTAATACTGATCACTGGGAATACAATAAAAACTTGTGAAATCAGTAAATGAACAAATGAATTCTATATGAGAATATATATATGTATATGTATGTGTACATCAACTGCTTTTCAGAAGTGTTTCCACTTATACTCTTGCTAGTATACCTGCATCCTAGCTGGTATCAAGTATCATCCTCATAAATATTGGGAATAATATTAAAATGCATTTTAATGTGCTTTTCTGTGATTGATAATGAATAGTTTTTGCATGTTCACTGGCCATTTGTACATTGTTGTCATCTGTATATTGTCTTTTCATGTTCTTTGTCCGTTTTTGCTGCTGCTGGCCACTTGCCGGTCTTTCCTAAGTGTCTAAGGAATTGCCTTGCCAAAGGGTAAAACTCTTGCTTCTGACCTCCCTCTCCAGCCAGCTGTGACATGCCACAGCTTAACCAGTCTTGTTTAGAACCGAGGCTCTCTTGGGTTAGTAAGAAGTCAAGTCAGGGGCAGCACATTCTTCCCTGTCAAGGTTTTGTTGTTGTTTTTCATTGCCGCTGCCTCTCTCCATCTGCCTGCCTCTACTTGGTCTCCTGCAAATTTCAATTCCTTTCAGTCTCCTGATTTCTAGAGATTCCCATAACTTTGGAGTTTGCTGGTCTTTTGATTTCTGTTGGCATCCCTAGCTTCTGCCTCTCCTCCTTCACTGAGCTGCAGCCTCTTGTGAGTTCTGCCTTTCTTTCTCCAAGATTCTTGCTTCTTTTCCCTTGATTGGCTGTCACCAAAAGCCCACTTAGACAATAGCTTGAGGAGATCACCTGGTGTCATTTGGCTTTAGGCCTGGAGCAGAGGAAGCAGCAATAAATAATCATGGTGGAATGCCACAATGAATTGGACAAAGAGCAGGTCACATATTTGAAAAATCTTGGGGTAAGTATAATCAAGAGTCACGTTTTGTTTAGCATTACACTTGCTATCTCATTAATGCCAGTTGACATCAATTCCATTAAAACGGTCCCCCATAGGCTGGGAACAGAAATCTCCAGCACGAATATGGAGGGGCTTTTGGTGACTTGCTGCTGCCAGGCCCTCTCTCAACCTCTCATTTTATTCCCCCAGTATTAGCATTTGAATTGGTGGATGTCGTTAAAATCAATTTTCGGAAACTTCCCATTTTAAGGCTAGTTAGCATTGACTTTCCTTTGGATTATGCTTCTTAATTTGTCTTTCTTATGATTAACAATGATCTCAGACCTTCTTCCAATGCACACCTCTCTTACTGATGAACATTCAAATCTGTTTAGTTCTCACTTAACAGTAATTACTTCCATGGCCTGTAGTGCTCAGTAATATTTTTTCAAAATTTCTAACTAACAGGGATCAGACACCTAACAGATGCCAGACAATGATAGAAAAAATGTTATAGCACATTGATCTGCAGCTTCTAGTGTTCTTGGGGAAACATCTGCACTGTAATAATAACCGAAGGAAATAAAAATCAGGACAAACTATGAGTTTTGCCATCACGGAAATCACTATTTATAGAAAAAAAACCTGCAATGGAATTCATACTGTGATTACTGTCATACATTCATTCATTTATTCAATAAATATTATTGAGTGCTTACCAGAGGCTGGAAGTACTCCTGTAAATAAATAAGACAAAAGTTCTATCCATAAAACTTACAGGTAAGGGATAAGCTGCTCTACGTTTGCAGTAATTGGTGAAGCCTTCATTGAAGGGGTGGCATTCAAGAGGACCCTTAAAGAATAAGTAATATTTATCCATGTAGGAAAAGAGAATAAGGATAGGCATGGAGACCCGACAGGCCAGAAATGTTCACAAAATGGCTGACAGATTTATATTTGAATCCGAATTTAGAGAATCAAAGAGGCAGAATGAGAAGAAAATCTAAGAAATTAGATTGGGGCCAGATTACAGAAAGCCTTATTGTCCATCCACCTAACCATCCATCCATCTGTCCATCCATCCAATAAACAGGCTGATATGAAGCTCCCATCAAAGAAACTCAATACAAAGTGGCAAAGGAACCAGATGTGTAGTGGAATTGACAGAGAATGTTTTAGAATATGTAACTTGAATTGTATTTAGCTGGGTGTGGCTCATTTTTCCAGAGGGTGAGATTTCCTGCCTTCACTATTTCTGTCTGTGTCCTCTTGGGGCACTGGATGCTCTCCCCTCTTGAAAATGAAAGACTCAGCCTTATTGTCAAGGGAGAACATTGCCAATTCTTTTGAGAAACAATCAGCTTCTCTCAGGTGGGTAAAAAATGGCTGTCTCCAATATCAGCCTTTCAGAAACAGCCAAGTGTTTTTCTACTATCCTTAAATTTGTGACAGGAAACAACAGAGGCAATCTGGTGGAATTCAGAATGGAGAGAGCACAGCAGGTGACACTCTTAAGCCCTGTAGTGAGCCTGCCTAAAATCTCAGACTCAAGACCATGCAGTCTTGTTGTCCTCTCCTTCCTTGATCCCCAGCTGTGCTCAAAATGCAAGTTCCCTCAGGCAACTTTGCTTTCACACCGGGTCCTCCTCGTCCCTCCTGCCACTCCTCACTGCCATTGCTGGCCTCCCTTCAATCCTTTCCTCTGAGACCTCCTTGGCCTTTTCATCCAAACCACTGCCACTTTCACAGCCCAACTCTTTCCCCAGTGAGCCTACACATCACAATGTTCCGTGCCAGCCACTTGCCCACCAGCATTTTCAGCATCCTAATTCCTTTCTATTCCTACCACGCCCTTACCTTAATCTTAAATCAATCCATAGATTAATACCTGCTTTCTCTATTTCAATACATAGGTTGCTAAAGTGCTGTTGAGAAAACAAAAAACGTGAGTGGATTTATGACACCATTATATATCTGGTTTCCAACCTCAGCTAGGGACTTCCACTTCCCTGAAGGCAGAATATTGACATAAATTATTTGAAATTCTTCTCTCTAGATTTCTCTTTTCTCTTCCATTCATTTATTTGTTCAATCATTTATTTATGTCAGCATGGATTCCATAAGGATGTTTATTTTATATTTTGGGTTATAATCCAATGCTGCTTTATTTATTTTTGCTCCAATTGTTCCAGTTTTGGCCATTGGGAACTCTTTCAGTTAGCTCCGGTGTCCCTTTGATATATCCCCATAATTGTGTATTTGTGTGTGTGCGTGCGTTTGAGCACTTCCTTACCCACTGGCACTACAAGATCTTCCAGATTCATCTTGCATATTTCCTTCCCTAATCATAGATTCAACCATTATTCTTCTTTTTATTGGAGAATGATATTAGAAACCAAGATTTGGGCAGTAGGGATGCTCTTTGCTACTGGGATGTCATTGCTTTCAGGTCTTCCAAACTGACAGAGCAAATATATATATATATATATATACACACACACTAATATGTATATATGTATTATATATAGACTAACATATACATTATATAAACTAATATATATATTAGCATGTGTATATAGAATATTTATAATATACATATACATACACCTATAAATGTATTCATGTGTCTGTATTATGTTAAACATGAATTCATACTGATGTCTCAAATTTGAGTGAAGTACCACGTAGATCATTCTAGTCCTCTTCTCTTCTTTTCTATAATCTCCCACTTTAACAGTGAGAAACCTGATTTCCACCATCCAGCATTCATTCATTAATATTTAGTTGTTCATGCATAGTGGTTTCCAAACTGGTAACCTATATGATGTTGTGAAAAAGCTTTAGCAACAGTGCTTGTGTACAGTTTCTTTTGCCCTTTGTCTTACTGCATCCATTTATTTCCAATATTGCTTAGACCAGCATCTTTTTCCCATTCCATTCAGTGGGATGGTTTCACATATTTGTAATATAGTTAGATTCTCTAATCTTAATCTGCTTTCCTTAGTAGGTTCTCAAGATCTGCTAAGTGATTTTCAAAACTTTTCACAAATTAAAGTTTCTCCTGTGCTGGAAATCCCATGGATTTTGAAAAATGCAATTTTCACATATACACCATTATAGTACCATAGAGCGTTGTTTCACCACCCCCAAAATCTCCTTATTGTTCACAGATTCAACCTTGGTTCCCTTTGAATTTCCAGCAACCACAGATCAGTTTACAACCCATGAAAATAATCTCTCAATTTATTCAGGTTTCCTTAATTTTTTAAATCGGTGTTTTATAGTTTTCCACATATATATTCTGTATGTATTATATTGTATTTATATCTAAGTATATAATTTTTGTGATACTATATATAATATTTAAAAAATTGTATTACAATTATTCAATGCTGTTATATTTAAAAAGTAATTTTTCTTTTGTATATTGACCTTGTATCTTGTGACTTCGCTACATTAGCTTATTAGTTCCCGAAGTACTTTGTAGAATCTCTAGAGTTTTCTCTGTAGACAATATGCCATTTGTGACTAAAGACAGTTTTATTTCTTTATAATCTCTGTATCTTTTAATTTCTTTTTCTTATCTTATTTCACTAGCTAGAATGTTAGTATAATTTTTGAATAGGAGTGGTGAGAGAGAATATCCTTGCCTCATTCCCAATCTTAGGGAGAAAACCATTTAGTCTTTCAGCATTAAGTTTTGATGTAGCTCTACATTTTTTGTAGATGTTATTTATCAAGTTGAGGAAATTCTCTATTCCTAGTTTGCTGAGATTTTTCTTTTTATCATGAATGGGGATGTTGGATATTGTCAAGTACTTTTTATGCGTCAATTGATATGATCATATGATTTTTCTTTTTTAGCCTATTGATATACTGGATTATACTAACTGGTTTTTGAATGTTGAACCAGTCTTGGATACTAGTAATAAGTACCATTTGGCCAACGTCTATAATTCTTTTTACACATTGTTGGATCACAATGCAGCATTAAATGATTTGGGGGATACAAATATGAATAAAAATCATCTTCTACTTTAAAGAATCTTACAGTCAATTAGACAGAAATAAACAGAAAGACACACACTTAACTATAGTGCAAAGTAGAGCATGCTAAATGTTCTTTTTTTATTTCAAAATATTAAGGGGGCACAAATGTATCTGTGACACAGATACACTTTATCATACTGAAGTCAGGGCTTTCTGTGTGCCCATCACCAGGACAGTGTTCATTGTACCTGATTGGTAAGTTTTTATTCCTCATTCCTTCCCAGCCTCCCACTTCTTAGTTTCCAATGTCCTTTATATCTCTTTGTGCCCGTGTGTGCCCATTATTTAGCTTCCACTTATTAGTGAGAACATGTGGTATTTGTTTTTCTATTCCTAAGATACTTCACTTAGGATGGTATCCAGTTCCATCCAAGTTGCTGCTAAAGACATTATTTCATTCCTTTTTTATGGTTGAGTAGTACTCCATGGTATGTGTGTGTGTGTGTGTGTGTGTGTATACACACTTTCTTTATACACTCATGATTTGATGGACACTTTGATTGATTCCATATCTTTGCAATTGTGAATTGTGCTGTGATAAACATTTGAGTGCAGGTATCTTTTTAATAAAATGATTTATTTTCTTTTAGGTAGATATGAGTAGTATGACTGCTGGATTGAATGGTAGGTCGACTTTTAATGCTTTTAGGAATCTCCATACTGTTTTCCACAGGGATTGTACTATTTTGCAGTTCCACCAACACTGTGTCTGCAGCATTGCTTTTTCTCTGAATCCACACCAGTATCTGTTGTTTTTTGACTTTTTAGCAATGGCTATTCTACCAGAGTAAAGTGGTATCTCTCTGTGGCTTTAATTTGCATTTTCCTGATGATTTATTGAACATTTTTTCATATGTTTATTGGCCATTTGTCAACCTGTTTTGAAAAATTCTGTTCATGTCTTTTGCCCATTTTCTGATGGGGTTTGTTTTTCTCTTGGTGATTGTTTGAGTTCTTTGTAAATTCTGGCTATAAGTCCTTTGTCAAATATATAGTTTGCAAATATCTTCTCCTATTTTGTAGATTGCCTCTTTACTCTTTCAATTATTTCTGTTGCTGTGTAGAAGCTTTTTAATTTAATTAAATCCCATTTATTTACATTTGTTTTTGGTTTTTTGCATTCTTTCCCTAGGCCTATGTCTAGAAGAGCTTTTCCTACATTTATTTCTAGAATATTTATGGTTTCATGCCTTACATTTAAGTCTTTAATTCATCTTGAATTAATTTTTGTGTATGGTGAGAAATGGGTGTTCTGTTGCTTTCTTCTACATGTAGATATCCAAGTTTCCCAGCAGCATTTATTGAATACGTATCCTTTCCCCGGTATATGTTTTTGACTGCTTTGTTGAAGATCAGTTGGTTGCAGCTATATGGTTGTATTTCTGAGTTCTCTATTTTGTTTCATTGATCTATGTCTCTACTTTTATACTAGTACCATGCTGTTTTGGTTACTATAGCCTTATACTATAGTATAATATGAAGTCATGGATTTGTGATACCTCCAGATTTGTTCTTTTTTCTTAAAATTGCTTTGGCTATTTGAGCTCTTTTTTGGTTCAAAATGAAGCTTAGGATTATTTCT